>JAGMVL010001648.1:7500-12500 GCA_019202695.1 Populus x sibirica | reverse complement strand
GATCTTTCGACGAACAAGGGCTGGACGCTGGACTGGCCGGGCCAGGCAGGAAAATTCGTCAGGGGGCACGCTGACGAAACAGCGCTGGTTTAGACACGGTGGGTGCAGTGTTGGAATCGGCAGCGCCGACGGCAGAAATCGGCAGCAGGTGCTGGCGATGAGTCTGGACGATTTATAGTCCAAGGCTCGACGAGAAAGACCACTGGTTTAGACACTGGGGCAGTGGCAGCCCGCGGGACAGTGTCGGCAGATTCGGCAGCGCTGGCTTGGAATCGGCAGAGCCGGCGAAATCGGCCGAGCCGGCAGAATCGGCAGCAGGTGCTGACGATGAGTCTGGACGATTTATGATCCAGGGCTTGACGGAAAAGACCGTTGGTCCAGACAATGGGGCAGCGGCAGCCATGCCAACAGGGGGGAAAATCGGCAGCGCAGATTTGTGCAGCTGCAGGTTCGTCGGGGAAAATCGGCAGCGCAGATTTTTCGACGAACAAGGGCTGGACGCTGGACTGGCCGGGCCAGGCAGGAAAATTCATCAGGGGGGCACGCTGACGAAACAGCGCTGGTTTAGACACGGTGGGTGCAGTGTTGGAATCGGCAGCGCCGACGAAATCGGCAAAGTCGGCAGAATCGGCAGCAGGTGCTGGCGATGAGTCTGGACGATTTATAGTCCAAGGCTCGACGAGAAAGACCACTGGTTTAGACACTGGGGCAGTGGCAGCCCGCGGGACAGTGTCGGCAGATTCGGCAGCGCTGGCTTGGAATCGGCAGAGCCGGCGAAATCGGCCGAGCCGGCAGAATCGGCAGCAGGTGCTGACGATGAGTCTGGACGATTTATGATCCAGGGCTTGACGGAAAAGACCGTTGGTCCAGACAATGGGGCAGCGGCAGCCATGCCAACAGGGGGGAAAATCGGCAGCGCAGATTTGTGCAGCTGCAGGTTCGTCGGGGAAAATCGGCAGCGCAGATTTTTCGACGAACAAGGGCTGGACGCTGGACTGGCCAGGCCAGGCAGGAAAATTCGTCAGGGGGGCACGCTGATGAAAGTAGGTTCGTCATGGAAAATCGGCAGCGCAGATTTTTCGACGAACACGGGCTGGACGATGGACTGTCCAGGCCAGGCAGGAAAATTCGTCGAGGGGACACGCTGACGAAACAGCGCTGGTTCAGACACGGTGGGGCGCAGTGTTGGAATCGGCAGCGCCGACAAAATCGGCAAAGTCGGCAGAATCGGCAGCAGGTGCTGGCGATGAGTCAGGACGGACTGGATAGTCCAAGGCTCGACGAGAAAGACCGCTGGTTTAGACACTGGGGCAGTGGCAGCCCGCGGGACAGTGTCGGCAGATTCGGCAGCAGTGTCTGCAGATTCGGCAGCGTTGGCTTGGTGGCGCGGTGGGCCGATGCGAGTGGGGACTTGGGCTGCGGGCAGTGAAAGCAAGAGTTTTCCCGATGCTGCCGGGAAAAACGCTCCTCGGGATGGCCGGGTGAGATGACCCGGCGGCCCGCGACGGGTCATTCAATTCCATGCCCCGTCAACATAACTCCCGATGTCCTGTTTGCTCTTTCGGAAGAAGAGATCCATCCCCCCATCCTCGGCCAGCCAAAAACGCTCCAATTAATGGCCGGGTGAGATGACCCGGCGGCCCGCGGCGCGTCATTCAAATCACTGCCCTATGGGCTACAACTGCTGATGGGGGGATTAGAGGCCTGCCATGGTGGTGAGGGCGGCGAAGGCCGTGATAGCTAGAGTGTTTCCGAGGATGATGGGAAGAAGGCCCCTCGCGTCATTCAATTATCTTCCCTATCAACTTGGCTCCCGTTGGCGGGATTGGAGGCCTACTGTTACAGGGCTAAAATCGTCAGGGGAAGAGCTGACGAAACAATGCTGGTTTGGATGCAGGGGGTAGTGTTGGAATCGGCAGCGCCCGACAAAATCGGCAGAATCGGCAAAGTCGACAGAATGTCTGGACAGACTGGATAGTCCAAGGCTAGACAAAAAAGACTGTTGGTCTGGACATTGGGGCAGCGGCAGACATGCCAACAGGGGGGGAAATCGGCAGCGCAGATTTGTGCAGCTGCAGGTTCGTCGGGGAAATCGGCAGCGCAGATTTTTCGACGAACACGGGCTGGAAGATGGACTGTCCAGGCCAGGCAGGGAAATTCCTCAAGGGGACACGCTGACGAAACAGCGCTGGTTTAGACACGGTGGGTGCAGTGTTGGAATCGGCAGCGCCGACGAAAATCGGCAAAGTCGGCAGAATCGGCAAAGTCGGCAGAATCGGCAAAGTCGGCAGAATCGGCAGCAGGTGCTGGCGATGAGTCTGGACGATTTATAGTCCAGGGCTTGATGGAAAAGACTGTTGGTCCAGACAATGGGGCAGTGGCAGCGCAGATTTGTGCAGCTGCAGGTTCGTCGGGGAAAATCGGCAGCGCAGATTTTCCGACGAACAGGGGCTGGGCGCTGGACGGGCCAGGCAGGAAAAATTGTCGGGGGGGCACGCTGACGAAAGTAGGCTCGTCGGGGAAAATCGGCAGCGCAGATTTTTCGACGAACAGGGGCTGGGCGCTGGACGGGCCAGGCAGGAAAAATCGTCAGGGGGGCACGCTGATGAAAGTAGGCTCGTCGGGGAAAATCGGCAGCGCAGATTTTTCGACGAACAGGGGCTGGGCGCTGGACGGGCCAGGCAGGAAAAATCGTCAGGGGGCACGCTGATGAAAGTAGGCTCGTCGGGGAAAATCGGCAGCGCAGATTTTTCGACGAACATGGGCTGTCCAGGCCAGGCAGGAAAATTCGTCGGGGAAAATCGGCAGCGCAGATTTTTCGACGAACATGGGCTGGACCGGCCGGGCCAGGCAGGAAAAATTGTCGGGGGGCACGCTGACGAAAGTAGGCTCGTCGGGGAAAATCGGCAGCGCAGATTTTTCGACGAACATGGGCT
Source organism: Populus x sibirica (assembly GCA_019202695.1). Lineage (NCBI taxonomy): Eukaryota > Viridiplantae > Streptophyta > Magnoliopsida > Malpighiales > Salicaceae > Populus > Populus x sibirica. The sequence goes on along the minus strand of JAGMVL010001648.1, from coordinate 9,564 downwards.
GTCCAGGCCAGGCAGGAAAATTCGTCGGGGAAAATCGGCAGCGCAGATTTTTCGGCGAACATGGGCTGTCCAGGCCAGGCAGGAAAATTCGTCGGGGAAAATCGGCAGCGCAGATTTTTCGACGAACAGGGGCTGGACCGGCCGGGCCAGGCAGGAAAAAATTGTCGGGGGGGCACGCTGACGAAAGTAGGCTCGTCGGGGAAAATCGGCTGCGCAGATTTTTCGACGAACAGGGGCTGGACGCTGGACCGGCCGGGCCAGGCAGGAAAATTCGTCAGGGGGGCACGCTGACGAAAACAGGGGCTGCCGCGTGGAAAATGGCAGCCTACACGCAGATGCGGAGTCGGCAGCACGCGACGGCTTGTGCAGGTCATGGGTTCGACTTGGCGCGATCTGAAACCTGGACGAGCCAGCGCGGTGGCCTGTCATGCCCCGTGCAGGGGGGCCTGCCGCGGAGACAGCCCTCGCGGGCTCGACAGCGCAGGCCAGCGTCCCCGACGTCGCTGGCCGCGGCAGGCGAGCTGCTGGGGTTCCCGCATTCGCACAAGAAAACGTCGTGCTTTCCACATGAAACCAATCCAGTAAAATCAGCCATATTTTTATGAGGCTGCCCACTGAATTTGGGGTAATTCCGGGCCGGTTCCTATTTTTGCGGATTTACTCGATTTCTAATGGTAGGAAAATTAAAACAAATACTTCGCGGCCTCGAAAAAATCTGGAAAAATTAATAAAGTTGGATTGGATTTTTTCCAACCTCTGTGCAAAATTTCAGCTCAAAATACCAAGAAATGAATTTTTTAGAGGGGGGTGACAGCTGGGACCTAGTAGTGTCTACCCCTGCCAGAGCTGAAATAACACTTATTGCTCTTTAGGGAGCCTCTACGTTCGGCCACCAGGCCGGCGCCCCTCAAAGACCACACGCGCGCGCGCGCCCCGCCCGCGCTAGGCGCTGGGGCGCTGGGGCCTGAGGGCCTGGGGCCCTTGGGGGCCCTTGGGCGCTTGGGCGCGCGCGCGCGCGCCCCGCAGCCATGCCGCGCTGCGCGGCGCGCGGACAGCCCCTGCTGGCTTGCTCTCTTGCCCGCGGGGGGCTGCCTTCGGGCCCTGGCCCCCCGCGTTCTGGCCTGCCCCCTGCGGGGAGAGGCTAGGCGCTGCAGGGGCCAGCCCGACGTCGCTGGCCGCGGCAGGCGACAGCCCCTGCTGGCTTGCTCTCTCGCCCGCGGGGGGCTGCCTTCGGGCCCTGGCCCCCCGCGTTCTGGCCTGCCCCCTGCGTGGGAGAGGCTAGGCGCTGCAGGGGCCAGCCCGGCGTCGCTGGCCGCGGCGGGCGACATGCCGGGGTTCCCGCATTCCTACAACAAAACGTCGTGCTTTCCACATGAAATCAATCCAGTAAAATCAGCCATATTTTTATGAGGCTGCCCACTGAATTTGGGGTCATTCCGGGCCGGTTCCTATTTTTTCGGATTTCCTCGATTTTTAATGGTAGGAAAATAAAAAAAATACTTCCCGACCTCGAAAAAATCTGAAAAAATTAATAAAGTTGGATTGGATTTTTGCCAACCTCTGTGCAAAATTTCAGCTCAAAATACCAAGAAATGAATTTTTTAGAGGGGGGTGACAGCTGGGACCTAGTAGTGTCTACCCCTGCCAGAGCTGCAATAACACTTATTGCTCTTTAGGGGGTGCCCCCTGACTGGCCCTGGGCGCGGCTGGCTGGCGCCCATAGGCCTGCCGCGGGGGATATGAGGGCTGTTGCTACACTCGGACTAAAGTGGGGGGCCTCATGGCCCGAAGTATTGCCGGCATCGATGACCCGTTTTCCGGCCGGCGACGACCCGATTCCGGCCACCGTCTTCGGGACCCGCTCCAAGCCGTCGGGCGCGTTGGGGCTGCTTATCTGCGGCGTGGGCGTGGCATTCATTTGCCGTGCTCGTTCCAAGGTGCTGGCAGCTGCTGCGCGGCCGTCTGCTTGCCGCGACGTCCGGCGGCGGTGGCCGCTGCCCCTGCTCGCAAGTCGGAGGCCTGGCTGGCGTGGCTGGTGCGGACCGCCGAGCTTGGGGATTGCGA
>JAGMVL010001409.1:35000-37500 GCA_019202695.1 Populus x sibirica | reverse complement strand
CAGTGTCGGCAGATTCGGCAGCGCTGGCTTGGAATCGGCAGAGCCGGCGAAATCGGCCGAGCCGGCAGAATCGGCAGCAGGTGCTGACGATGAGTCTGGACGATTTATGATCCAGGGCTTGACGGAAAAGACCGTTGGTCCAGACAATGGGGCAGCGGCAGCCATGCCAACAGGGGGGAAAATCGGCAGCGCAGATTTGTGCAGCTGCAGGTTCGTCGGGGAAAATCGGCAGCGCAGATTTTTCGACGAACAAGGGCTGGACGCTGGACTGGCCGGGCCAGGCAGGAAAATTCATCAGGGGGCACGCTGACGAAACAGCGCTGGTTTAGACACGGTGGGTGCAGTGTTGGAATCGGCAGCGCCGACGAAATCGGCAAAGTCGGCAGAATCGGCAGCAGGTGCTGGCGATGAGTCTGGACGATTTATAGTCCAAGGCTCGACGAGAAAGACCACTGGCTTAGACACTGGGGCAGTGGCAGCCCGCGGGACAGTGTCGGCAGATTCGGCAGCGCTGGCTTGGAATCGGCAGCAGGTGCTGACGATGAGTCTGGACGATTTATGATCCAGGGCTTGACGGAAAAGACCGTTGGTCCAGAAAATGGGGCAGCGGCAGACATGCCAACAGGGGGGGAAATCGGCAGCGCAGATTTGTGCAGCTGCAGGTTCGTCGGGGAAATCGGCAGCGCAGATTTTTCGACGAACACGGGCTGGAAGATGGACTGTCCAGGCCAGGCAGGAAATTCCTCAAGGGGACACGCTGACGAAACAGCGCTGGTTTAGACACGGTGGGTGCAGTGTTGGAATCGGCAGCGCCGACGAAATCGGCAAAGTCGGCAGAATCGGCAAAGTCGGCAGAATCGGCAAAGTCGGCAGAATCGGCAGCAGGTGCTGCGATGAGTCTGGACGATTTATAGTCCAGGGCTTGATGGAAAAGACTGTTGGTCCAGACAATGGGGCAGTGGCAGCGCAGATTTGTGCAGCTGCAGGTCTGCCGGGGAAAATCGGCAGCGCAGATTTTCCGACGAACAGGGGCTGGGCGCTGGACGGGCCAGGCAGGAAAAAATTGTCGGGGGGCACGCTGACGAAAGTAGGCTCTGCCGGGGAAAATCGGCAGCGCAGATTTTTCGACGAACAGGGGCTGGGCGCTGGACGGGCCAGGCAGGAAAAAATCGTCAGGGGGGCACGCTGATGAAAGTAGGCTCGCTGGGAAAATCGGCAGCGCAGATTTTTCGACGAACAGGGGCTGGGCGCTGGACGGGCCAGGCAGGAAAATCGCTCATGGGGGCATGCTGATGAAAGTTGGTCGGGAAAATCGGGCGTTTTTGACTAACATGGGCTGTCCAGGCCAGGCAGGAAAATTGTCGGGGGAAATCGCAGCGCAGATTTTTCGACGAACATGGGCTGGACCGGCCGGCCAGGCAGGAAAAAATTGTCGGGGGGCACGATGGGGAAAATCGGCGCAGATTTTTGACGAACATGGGCCGTCCAGGCCAGGCAGGAAATTGTCCGGGGAAAATCGGCAGCGCAGATTTTTCGACGAACATGGGCTGTCCGGCCAGGCAGGAAAATTGTCGGGGAAATCGCAGCCAGATTTTTCGACACAGGGGCTGACCGGCCGGGCCAGGCAGGAAAAATTGTCGGGGGCACGCTGACGTAAAGTAGGCCGCCCGGGAAAATCGGCCGCGCAGATTTTTCGACGAACAGGGGCTGGACGCTGGACCGGCCGGGCCAGGCAGGAAAATTCGTCAGGGGGCACGCTGACGAAAAACAGGGGCTGCCGCGTGGAAAATGGCAGCCTACACGCAGATGCGACCCGGGCAGCACGCGACGGCTTGTGCAGGTCATGGGTTCGACTTGGCGCGATCTGAAACCTGGACGAGCCAGCGCGGTGGCCTGTCATGCCCCGTGCAGGGGGGGGGCCTGCCGCGGAGACAGCCCTCGCGGGCTCGACAGCGCAGGCCAGCGCCCCCGACGCCGCTGGCCGCGGCAGGCGAGCCGCTGGGGTTCCCGCATTCGCACAAGAAAACGTCGTGCTTTCCACATGAAACCAATCCAGTAAAATCAGCCATATTTTTATGAGGCTGCCCACTGAATTTGGGGTAATTCCGGGCCGGTTCCTATTTTTGCGGATTTACTCGATTTCTAATGGTAGGAAAATTAAAACAAATACTTCGCGGCTCGAAAAAATCTGGAAAAATTAATAAAGTTGGATTGGATTTTTTCCAACCTCTGTGCAAAATTTCAGCTCAAAATACCAAGAAATGAATTTTTTAGAGGGGGGGGTGACAAACTGGGACCTAGTAGTGTCTACCCCGCGTAGCCGAAATAACACTTATTGCTCTTTAGGGAGCCTCTACGTTCGGCCACCAGGCCGGCGCCCGGGCAGCGCCCCCTCAAAGACCACACGCGCGCGCGCGCCGCGCGCTAGGCGCCGGGGCGCTGGGGCCGAGGGCCTGGGGCCCTTGGGGGCCCTTGGGCGCTTGCTTGCGCGCGCGCGGCC
>JAGMVL010001409.1:22500-25000 GCA_019202695.1 Populus x sibirica | reverse complement strand
GACTGGATAGTCCAAGGCTCGACGAGAAAGACCGCTGGTTTAGACACTGGGGCAGTGGCAGCCCGCGGGACAGTGTCGGCAGATTCGGCAGCAGTGTCTGCAGATTCGGCAGCGTTGGCTTGGTGGCGCGGTGGGCCGATGCGAGTGGGGACTTGGGCTGCGGGCAGTGAAAGCAAGAGTTTTCCCGATGCTGCCGGGAAAACGCTCCTCGGGATGGCCGGGTGAGATGACCCGGCGGCCCGCGACGGGTCATTCAATTCCATGCCCCGCCAACATAACTCCCGATGTACCGTTTGCTCTTTCGGAAGAAGAGATCCATCCCCCCATCCTCGGCCAGCCAAAAACGCTCCAATTAATGGCCGGGTGAGATGACCCGGCGGCCCGCGACGCGTCATTCAAATCACTGCCCTATGGGCTACAACTGCTGATGGGGGGATTAGAGGCCCGCCATGGTGGTGAGGGGCGGCGAAGACCGTGATAGCTAGAGTGTTTCCGAGGATGATGGGAAGAAGGCCCTCGCGTCATTCAATTATCTTCCCTATCAACTTGGCTCCCGTTGGCGGGATTGGAGGCCTACTGTTACAGGGCTAAAATCGCCAGGGGAAGAGCTGACGAAACAATGCTGGTTTGGATGCAGGGGGTAGTGTTGGAATCGGCAGCGCCGACAAAATCGGCAGAATCGGCAAAGTCGACAGAATGTCTGGACAGACTGGATAGTCCAAGGCTAGACAAAAAAGACTGTTGGTCTGGACATTGGGGCAGCGGCAGACATGCCAACAGGGGGGAAATCGGCAGCGCAGATTTGTGCAGCTGCAGGTTCGTCGGGGAAATCGGCAGCGCAGATTTTTCGACGAACACGGGCTGGAAGATGGACTGTCCAGGCCAGGCAGGGAAATTCTCAAGGGGACACGCTGACGAAACAGCGCTGGTTTAGACACGGTGGGTGCAGTGTTGGAATCGGGCAGCGCCGACGAAATCGGCAAAGTCGGCAGAATCGGCAAAGTCGGCAGAATCGGCAAAGTCGGCAGAATCGGCAGCAGGTGCTGGCGATGAGTCTGGACGATTTATAGTCCAGGGCTTGATGGAAAAGACTGTTGGTCCAGACAATGGGGCAGTGGCAGCGCAGATTTGTGCAGCTGCAGGTTCGCCGGGGAAAATCGGCAGCGCAGATTTTCCGACGAACAGGGGCTGGGCGCTGGACGGGCCAGGCAGGAAAAATTGTCGGGGGGCACGCTGACGAAAGTAGGCTCGCCGGGGGAAAATCGGCAGCGCAGATTTTTCGACGAACAGGGGCTGGGCGCTGGACGGGCCAGGCAGGAAAAATCGCCAGGGGGCACGCTGATGAAAGTAGGCCGGCAGAAAATTCGTCGGGGAAAATCGGCAGCGCAGATTTTTCGACGAACAGGGGCTGGGCGCTGGACGGGCCAGGCAGGAAAAATTCTGTCGTCAGGGGGCACGCTGATCGAAAGTATTGGCGGGGGAAAATCGGCAGGGGAGATTTTTCCACCAACAGGGGCTGGGCGCTGGACGGGCCAGGAGGAAAATCACAGGGGGCCGCTGATGAAAGTGGGCTCGCCGGGGAAAATCGGAGATTTTTCGACGAACATGGGCTGTCCAGGCCAGGCAGGAAAATTCGTCGGGGAAAATCGGCAGCGCAGATTTTTCGACGAACATGGGCTGGACCGGCCGGCCAGGCAGGAAAAATTGTCGGGGGGCACGCTGACGAAAGTAGGCTCGCCGGGGAAAATCGGCAGCGCAGATTTTTCGACGAACATGGGCTGTCCAGGCCAGGCAGGAAAATTGTCGGGGAAAATCGGCAGCGCAGATTTTTCGACGAACATGGGCTGTCCAGGCCAGGCAGGAAAATTGCCGGGGAAAATCGGCAGCGCAGATTTTTCGACGAACAGGGGCTGACCGGCCGGGCCAGGCAGGAAAAATTGTCGGGGGGGGCACGCTGACGAAAGTAGGCTCGTCGGGGAAAATCGGCTGCGCAGATTTTTCGACGAACAGGGGCTGGACGCTGGACCGGCCGGGCCAGGCAGGAAAATTCGTCAGGGGGCACGCTGACGAAAACAGGGGCTGCCGCGTGGAAAATGGCAGCCTACACGCAGATGCGACCGGCAGCACGCGACGGCTTGTGCAGGTCATGGGTTCGACTTGGCGCGATCTGAAACCTGGACGAGCCAGCGCGGTGGCCTGTCATGCCCCGCAGGGGGGCCTGCCGCGGAGACAGCCCTCGCGGGCTCGACAGCGCAGGCCAGCGTCCCGACGTCGCTGGCCGCGGCAGGCGAGCTGCTGGGGTTCCCGCATTCGCACAAGAAAACGTCGTGCTTTCCACATGAAACCAATCCAGTAAAATCAGCCATATTTTTATGAGGCTGCCCACTGAATTTGGGGTAATTCCGGGCCGGTTCCTATTTTTGCGGATTTACTCGATTTCTAATGGTAGGAAAATTAAAACAAATACTTCGCGGCCTCGAAAAAATCTGGAAAAATTAAT
>JAGMVL010001409.1:10000-12500 GCA_019202695.1 Populus x sibirica | reverse complement strand
AATGGGGCAGCGGCAGCCATGCCAACAGGGGGGAAAATCGGCAGCGCAGATTTGTGCAGCTGCAGGTTCGTCGGGGAAAATCGGCAGCGCAGATTTTTCGACGAACAAGGGCTGGACGCTGGACTGGCCAGGCCAGGCAGGAAAATTCGTCAGGGGGGCACGCTGATGAAAGTAGGTTCGTCATGGAAAATCGGCAGCGCAGATTTTTCGACGAACACGGGCTGGACGATGGACTGTCCAGGCCAGGCAGGAAAATTGCCGAGGGGGACACGCTGACGAAACAGCGCTGGTTCAGACACGGTGGGCGCAGTGTTGGAATCGGCAGCGCCGACAAAATCGGCAAAGTCGGCAGAATCGGCAGCAGGTGCTGGCGATGAGTCAGGACGGACTGGATAGTCCAAGGCTCGACGAGAAAGACCGCTGGTTTAGACACTGGGGCAGTGGCAGCCCGCGGGACAGTGTCGGCAGATTCGGCAGCAGTGTCTGCAGATTCGGCAGCGTTGGCTTGGTGGCGCGGTGGGCCGATGCGAGTGGGGACTTGGGCTGCGGGCAGTGAAAGCAAGAGTTTTCCCGATGCTGCCGGGAAAAACGCCCTCCGGGATGGCCGGGTGAGATGACCCGGCGGCCCGCGACGGGTCATTCAATTCCATGCCCCGTCAACATAACTCCCGATGTACCGTTTGCTCTTTCGGAAGAAGAGATCCATCCCCCCATCCTCGGCCAGCCAAAAACGCTCCAATTAATGGCCGGGTGAGATGACCCGGCGGCCCGCGACGCGTCATTCAAATCACTGCCCTATGGGCTACAACTGCTGATGGGGGGATTAGAGGCCTGCCATGGTGGTGAGGGGCGGCGAAGACCGTGATAGCTAGAGTGTTTCCGAGGATGATGGGAAGAAGGCCCTCGCGTCATTCAATTATCTTCCCTATCAACTTGGCTCCCGCTGGCGGGATTGGAGGCCTACTGTTACAGGGCTAAAATCGTCAGGGGAAGAGCTGACGAAACAATGCTGGTTTGGATGCAGGGGGTAGTGTTGGAATCGGCAGCGCCGACAAAATCGGCAGAATCGGCAAAGTCGACAGAATGTCTGGACAGACTGGATAGTCCAAGGCTAGACAAAAAAGACTGTTGGTCTGGACATTGGGGCAGCGGCAGACATGCCAACAGGGGGGGAAATCGGCAGCGCAGATTTGTGTAGCTGCAGGTTCGTCGGGGAAATCGGCAGCGCAGATTTTTCGACGAACACGGGCTGGAAGATGGACTGTCCAGGCCAGGCAGGGAAATTCCTCAAGGGGACACGCTGACGAAACAGCGCTGGTTTAGACACGGTGGGTGCAGTGTTGGAATGGCAGCGCCGACGTAAATCGGCAAAGTCGGCAGAATCGGCAAAGTCGGCAGAATCGGCAAAGTCGGCAGAATCGGCAGCAGGTGCTGGCGATGAGTCTGGACGATTTATAGTCCAGGGCTTGATGGAAAAGACTGCTGTTGGTCCAGACAATGGGGCAGTGGCAGCGCAGATTTGTGGCAGCTGCAGGTAGGCTGGCGGGGAAAATCGGCAGCGCAGATTTTCCGACGAACAGGGGCTGGGCGCTGGACGGGCCAGGCAGGAAAAATTGTCGGGGGGCACGCTGACGAAAGTAGGCTCGTCCAGGCCAGGGGAAAATCGGCAGCGCAGATTTTTCGACGAACAGGGGCTGGGCGCTGGACGGGCCAGGCAGGAAAAAAATCGTCAGGGGGGCACGCTGATGAAAGTAGGCTCGTCGGGGAAAATCGGCAGCGCAGATTTTTCGACGAACAGGGGCTGGGCGCTGGACGGGCCAGGCAGGAAAAATCGTCAGGGGGCACGCTGATGAAAGTAGGCTCGCCGGGAAAATCGGCAGCGAGATTTTTCGACGAACATGGGCTGTCCAGGCCAGGCAGGAAAATTCGCGCCGGGAAAATCGGGCAGCGCAGATTTTTCGACGAACATGGGCTGACCGGCCGGGCCAGGCAGGAAAAATTGTCGGGGGGCACGCTGACGAAAGTAGGCTCGCCGGGGAAAATCGGCAGCGCAGATTTTTCGACGAACATGGGCTGTCCAGGCCAGGCAGGAAAATTCGCCGGGGAAAATCGGGCAGCGCAGATTTTTCGACGAACATGGGCTGTCCAGGCCAGGCAGGAAAATTCGCCGGGGAAAATCGGGCAGCGCAGATTTTTCGACGAACAGGGGCTGACCGGCCGGGCCAGGCAGGAAAAATTGTCGGGGGGGCACGCTGACGAAAGTAGGCTTCGTCGGGGAAAATCGGCTGCGCAGATTTTTCGACGAACAGGGGCTGGACGCTGGACCGGCCGGGCCAGGCAGGAAAATTCGTCAGGGGGCACGCTGACGAAAACAGGGGCTGCCGCGTGGAAAATGGCAGCCTACACGCAGATGCGACCCGGCAGCACGCGACGGCTTGTGCAGGTCATGGGTTCGACTTGGCGCGATCTGAAACCTGGACGAGCCAGCGCGGTGGCCTCG
>JAGMVL010000399.1:7500-12500 GCA_019202695.1 Populus x sibirica | reverse complement strand
CTGGGAAATCGGCAATGGGATTTTTCGACGAACACGGCCGGACGATGGACCGTCTGTGCCAGCAGAAAATTCGCCGAGGGGACACGCCGACGAAACAAATACTGTTCGTGCACGGCGGCGTTGTTGGAATCGGTAGCGCCGACGAAATCGCAAGAAAGTCGGCAGACCGGCAATGGTGCCGGCGATGAGTCCGGACGGACCGGATAGTCCAAGGCTCGACGAGAAAGACCGCCGGTTTAGACACCGGGCAAAGGGGCAGCCTCGCGGGGATGATTCGGCAGCATTGCTTGGAATCGGCAGAGTTTGGCGAAATCGGGCAGCAAGTGTCGACGATGAGTCCGGACGATTTATGGTCCAGGGCTTGACGGAAAAGACCGTTGGTCCGCATAATGGGGCAAATGGGCAGCCATGCCAACAGGGGAGGGGAAATCGGCAACAGATTTGTGTAAATGCAGTTCGTCTGGGAAAATCGGCAAAGACAGATTTTTCGACGAACAAGGGCCGGACGCCGGATCGGCCGGCCAGCAGAAAATTCGTCAGTGGGGGCACGCCGACGAAACAAATACCGGTTTAGACACCGTGGGTGCAAAGTTGTTGGACGGCAGCCGACGACGACGAATCGGGTAAAGTCGGCAGACCGGCAAGCAGTTGCCGGCGATGAGTCCGGACGATTTATAGTCCAAGGCTCGACGAGAAAGACCACCGGTTTAGACACCGGGGCGCCAGCGGGACAAGATTGTCGGCAGATTCGGCAATCGGCAGTCGGCGAATTTGGAATCGGCAAGACCGGCAGGTGCCGACGATGAGTCCGGACGATTTATGATCCAGGGCTTGACGGAAAAGACCGTTGGTCCGCATAATGGGGCAAGGGCAGCCCATGCCAACAGGGGGAAAATCGGCAAAATACAGATTTGTGTAAAATGCAGTTCGTCTGGGAAAATCGGCAGCGCAGATCTTTCGACGAACAAGGGCCGGACGCCGGATCGGCCGGCCAGCAGAAAATTCGTCAGGGGGCACGCCGACGAAACAAATACCGGTTTAGACACTGGGTGCAAAGGTTGGAATCGGCAGCCGCCGACGAAATCGGCAAAGTCGGACAAAATCGGCAGCAGGGCCGGCGATGAGTCCGGACGATTTATAGTCCAAGGCTCGACGAGAAAGACCACCGGTTTAGACACCGGGCAAAGGCGGCAGCCATGGGACAAGTTGTCGGCAGATTCGGCACACTGGCTTGAATCGGCAGAGTTGGCGAAATCGGCCGAGCCGGAGACCGGCAGCAGGGCCGACGATGAGTCCGGACGATTTATGATCCAGGGCTTGACGGAAAAGACCGTTGGTCCGCATAATGGGGCAATGCGGCACCATGCCAACAGGGGGAAAATCGGCAAAGCAGATTTGTGTAAATGCAGTTCGTCTGGGAAAATCGGCAAATGCAGCATTTTTCGACGAACAAGGGTCGGACGCCGGATCGGCCGGCCAGCAGAAAATTCATCGTGGGGGCACGCCGACGAAACAAATACTGGTTTAGACACGGTGGGTGCAAAGGTGTGTTGGAATCGGCAGCGACGACGACGAAATCGGAAAGTCGGACCCAATCGGCAAAGCAGGTGGCCGGCGATGAGTCCGGACGATTTATAGTCCAAGGCTCGACGAGAAAGACCACCGGTTTAGACACCGGGCAAAGGGCACCCGCGGACAAGTTGTCGGCAGATTCGGCAAATACCGCTTGAATCGGCAGAGCCGGCGAAATCGGCCGAGCCGGCAGACCCAAGCAAAGCAGGTGCCGACGATGAGTCCGGACGATTTATGATCCAGGGCTTGACGGAAAAGACCGTTGGTCCGCATAATGGGGCAAATGCAGCCATGCCAACGGAGGGGAAAATCGGCAAATACAGATTTGTGCAAATGCAGTTCGTCGGGAAAATCGGCAGCCGTTGCATTTTTTTCGACGAACAAGGGCCGGACGCCGGATCGCCAGCCAGCAGAAAATTCGCCGTGGGGGCACGCCGATGAAAGTAGGTTCGCCATGGAAAATCGGCAGCAATAGCAGCATTTTTCGACGAACACGGCCGGACGATGGACCGTCCCAGTGCCAGGCAGAAAATTCGCCGAGGGGACACGCCGACGAAACAAACCGTTCGCACACTGGGGCGCAAGTGTTGAATTCCAGCAATGCCGACAAAATCGGCAAAAAGTCGGCAGACCGGCAAGCAGAGGTGCCGGCGATGAGTCGGACGGACCGGATAGTCCAAGGCTCGACGAGAAAGACCGCCGGTTTAGACACCGGGCAAAGGGCGGCTCGCGGGACAAGTTGTCGGCAGATTCGGCAGCAGAAGTTCCGCAGATTCGGCAGCCGTTGGCTTGGTGGCGCGGTGGGCCGATGCGAGTGGGGACTTGGGCATGGGCGGGCAAGGAAAGCAAGAGTTTTCCCGATGCCGCCGGAAAACGCTCCTCGGATGGCCGGGTGAGATGACCCGGCGGCCCGCGACGGGTCATTCAATTCCATGCCCCGTCAACATAACTCCCGATGTACCGTTTGCTCTTTCTGAAGAAGAGATCCATCCCCCCATCCTCGGCCAGCCCAAAAACGCTCCAATTAATGGCCGGGTGAGATGACCCGCGGCCCGCGACGCGTCATTCAAATCACCGCCCTATGGGCTACAACCGCCGATGGGGGGATTAGAGGCCCGCCATGGTGGTGAGGGGCGGCGAAGACCGTGATAGCTAGAGTGTTTCCGAGGATGATGGGAAGAAGGCCCTCGCGTCATTCAATTATCTTCCCTATCAACTTGGCTCCCGTTGGCGGGATTGGAGGCCTACCGTTACATGGCTAAAATCGTCGGGGAAGAGCCGACGAAACAATGCCGGTTTGGATGCAGGGGGTAGTGTTGGAATTCTGGCAGCCGACAAAATCGGGCAGACCCAAAAAGTCGATGTAATGTCCGGACAGACCGGATAGTCCAAGGCTAGACAAAAAAGACCGTTGGTCCGGACATTGGGGCAAATGCACATGCCAACAAAGGGGGAAATCGGCAACAGAGATTTGTGTAATGCAGTTCGTCTGGGAAATCGGCATAGCAGATTTTTCGACGAACACGGCCGGAAGATGGACCGTCCAGTGCCAGGCAGGAAATTCCTCAAGGGGACACGCCGACGAAACAAATACTGGTTTAGACACCGTGGGTGCAAAGTGTTGGAATCGGCAATACGCCGACGAAATCGGCAAAGCCGGCAGACCGGCAAAGTCGGGAGACCCAAGAAAGGCAGACCCAAAAAGCAGGTGTCAATGGATGAGTCCGGACGATTTATAGTCCAGGGCTTGATGGAAAAGACTCGTTGGTCCGCATGGGGCAAGGGGCGGGCACAGATTTGTGTAATGTTAGGGTTGGGGGGCAAGCAGACGGTCGGGGGCACGCCGACAAAGTAGGCTCGTCGGGGAAAATCGGCAAATGCATTTTTCCGACGAACAAAATGGGCGCCGGACGCCAGGCAGAAAAAATCGCCGGGGGGCACCCCGATGAAAGTAGGCTCGCCGGGAAAATCGGCAAATACAGCATTTTTCGACAACAAAATGGGCGCTGGATCGCCAGGCAGAAAAATCGCCGGGGGGCACGCCGATGAAAGTAGGCTCGCCGGGGAAAATCGGCAAATGCAGATTTTTCGACGAACATGGGTCGGCTGTGCCAGGCAGAAAATTCGCCGGGCGGCACAGCATTTTTCGACGAACATGGGCCGGACCGGCCCAGGCAGAAAAAATTGCTCGGGGGGCACGCCGACGAAAGTAGGCTCGCCTGGAAAATCGGCAAACAGCATTTTTCGACGAACATGGGCTGTCCAGGCCAGGCAGAAAATTCAGAAAATCATTTTTCGACGAACATGGGCTGTCCAGGCCAGGCAGAAAATTCGGCTCGGGAAAATCGGCAGCCGCAGCATTTTTCGACGAACAAAATGGACCGGACCGCCGCCAGGCAGAAAAAATTGCCTGGGGGCACGCCGACGAAAGTAGGCTCGTCGGGGAAAATCGGCCGCGCAGATTTTTCGACGAACAGGGGCCGGACGCCGGACCGGCCGGCCAGAAAATTCGCCGGGGGGCACGCCGACGAAAAAACAGGGGCCGCCACAGGAAAATGGCGTACCTACACGCAGATGCGACTGGCAAAGACGCGACGGCTTGGCAGTCATGGGTTCGACTTGGCGCGATTCGAACCCGGGACGAGCCGCCATGGGCCTGGTTATGCCCCGTGGGGGGGGCTCGCCATGAGATAGCCCTCGCGGGCTCGACAACAAGCAGCCGGGCCCCCCGACGTCGCCGGGCCGCGCGCAGCGAGCCGCCGGGTTCCCGCATTCGCACAAGAAAACGTCGTGCTTTCCACATGAAACCAATCCAAGAAAATCAGCCATATTTTTATGAGGCCGCCCACCGAATTTGGGGTAATTCCGGCCGGTTCCTATTTTTGCGGATTTACTCGATTTCTAATGGTAGGAAAATTAAAACAAATACTTCGCGGCCTCGAAAAAATCTGAAAAATTAATAAAGTTGGATTGGATTTTTTCCAACCTCTCGTGCAAAATTTCAGCTCAAAATACCAAGAAATGAATTTTTTAGAGGGGGGTGACAAATGGGACCTAGTAGTGTCTACCCGCCGTAGCCGAAATAACACTTATTGCTCTTTAGGGAGCCTCTACGTTCGGCCACCATGCCGGCGCGCCGGCGCGCCCCTCAAAGACCACACGCGCGCGCCCCGCCCGCGCTAGGCGCGCGGGGCGCTCGGGGCTCGAGGGCCCGGGGCCCTTGGGGCCCTTGGCGCTGCGCGCGCGCCGCCCCGCAGCCCATGCCGCGCGCGCGACGACGCGGGACAGCCCCCCCGGGCCGGGCTTGCTCTCTTGCCCGCGGGGCCGCCGGCCCCGGCCCCCGCGTTTCGGGCCCGCGCTTCGCGGGGAGAGGCTAGGCGCCGCAGGGGCCGCCCCGACGTCGCCGGGGCCGCGGCAGCGACAGCCCC
>JAGMVL010001991.1:65000-70963 GCA_019202695.1 Populus x sibirica | reverse complement strand
CCTTCGGAATTTGAAGTTGAGGTGGCCATAAAAGTTACCACAGGATAACCCGCTTGTGGCACCTAAGCGCTCATAGCGACGTTGCTTTTTGATCCTTCGATGTCTGCTCTTCCTATCATTGTGAAGCGGAATTCACCAAGTGTTGGATTGTTCACCCACCAATAGGAACGTGAGCTGGGTTTAGACCGCCGTGGAGACAAAGTAGTTTTACCCTACCGATGATGAAGTTGTCGCAATAGTAATCCAACCTAGTACGAGGAACCGTTGATTCGCATAATTGGTCATCGCGCTTGTTGAAAAGCCGGGCGCGAAGCTACCGTGCGCTGGATTATGACCGAACGCCTCTAAGTCGAATCCGAGCTAGATGCGACGCGTGCGCCCGCCGTCCGATTGCCGACTCGCAGAGGGGCCTCTTTGGCCCCCGGGAGGCACGTGCCGCTGGCCAAGCCCTCGCGGCGGAAAGAGCCGCGCGGGCCGCCTTGAAGTACAATTCCCACCGAGCGCGGTAGAATCCTTTGCGTACGACTTAAATACGCGACGGGGGCGCCAGGGTGGCGAGTGGCCTTGCTGCCACGATCCACCGAGATTCAGTCCCATGTCGCTCCGATTCGTCCCCCCGAGCTCCCTCCAGGGCACGCCGTGGGAAATGCGAGCGCGATCTCGGCAGCGTGCCTCGGGGATCTCGGGACCGATGGTCCAAGGCTCAGACGAAGAAGACTGCTGCGCTGGTCTTGACATTGTAGGGCGCGTAGCCATGCCAACGTGACCGCGCCGCAGATTCATGTGAGCCTGCAAGGCTCGCTGGCTGGGGAAATCGGCAGCGAGATTTTTCGATTAACACGTGGCTGGACGAGCGGACTGTCCAGCCAGGCAGGAAAATTCGTCGAGGGGATACGCTGACGAAACAGCGCTGGTTTGTGGTAACGGCGTGGCAGTGGGCAACCTGCAGCTTGCTTTGAAATAAATCAGCAAAGTCGGGCAGAATCGGCAGCGGGTGCTGCGATGAGTCTGGACGGACTGGATAGTCCAAGGCTCGACGAAAGACCGCTGGTTTAGACACTGGGGCAGTGGCAGCCCGGACAGATTCGCAGCGCTGGCTTGAATCGGCAGAGCCGGGCGAAATCGCCGAGCGGCAGAATCGGCAGCAGGTGCTGACGATGAGTCTGGACGATTTATGGTCCAGGGCTTGACGGAAAAGACCGCTGGTCCAGACAATGGGGCAGCGGCAGCCATGCCAACAGGGGGAAAATCGGCAGCGCAGATTGTGCAGCTGCAGGTTCGCCGGGGAAAATCGGCAGCACAGATTTTTCGACTAACAAGGGGCTGGACGCTGGACTGGCCGGGCCAGGCAGGAAAAATTGCCAGGGGGCACGCTGATCTAAACAGCGCTGGTTTAGAAGGTGGCGTGTTGAATTGGGCAGCGCCGACGCAATCGGGAAAGTCGGCGGAATCGGGTGCTGTGCCATTAGGAGTCTGGACGATTGAGGTCCAAGCGCTCGGCGAGAGACCTCTGGTTTAGACATCAGGGGCAGGGCCCCCCGTGGACAGTGGTCGGCAGACTCGCGCTTGATGGCTATAATCGCCTAAATGGCCGGGGAAGAAACGCAGCAGGTGCGACGGCGAAGTCTATGCCAACAGGGGGAAAAATCGGCAGCGCAGATTTGTGCAGCTGCAGGTTCGCCGGGAAAATCGCAGACAGATTTTTCGACCTAACAAGGGCTGGACGCTGGACTGGCCGGGCCAGGCAGGAAAATCGCCAGGGGGCACGCTGACGAAACAGCGCTGGTTTAGACACGGGGGTGCAGTGTTGGAATCGGGCAGCGACCGACGGCAAAATCGGCAGCAGGTGCTGGCGATGAGTCTGACGATTTATAGTCCAAGGCTCGACGAAAGACCACTGGTTTAGACACTGGGGCAGTGGCAGCCCGCGGGACAGTGTCGGCAGATTCGGCAGCGCTGGCTTGGAATCGGCAGAGCCGGGCGAAATCGGCCGAAGCCGGCAGAATCGGCAGCAGGTGCTGACGATGAGTCTGGACGATTTATGATCCAGGGCTTGACGGAAAAGACCGCTGGTCCAGACAATGGGGCAGCGGCAGCCATGCCAACAGGGGGAAAATCGGCAGCGCAGATTTGTGCAGCTGCAGGTTCGCGGGGAAAAGCGGGCAGCACAGATTTTTCGACGAACAAGGGCTGGACGCTGGACTGGCCGGGCCAGGCAGGAAAATTCGTCAGGGGGGCACGCTGACGAAACAGCGCTGGTTCAGACACGGTGGGTGCAGTGTTGGAATCGGGCAGCGCCGACGAAATCGGCAAAGTCGGGCAGAATCGGCAGCAGGTGCTGGCGATGAGTCTGCACGATTTATAGTCCAAGGCTCCGACGAGAAAGACCACTGGTTTAGACACTGGGGCAGTGGCAGCCCGCGGGACAGTGTCGGCAGCGCAGCGCTGGCTTGGAATCGGGCAGAGCCGGGCGAAACGGCCGAGCCGGCAGAATCGCAGCAGGTGCTGACGATGAGTCTGGACGATTTATGATCCAGGGCTTGACGGAAAAGACCGCTGGTCCAGACAATGGGGCAGCGGCAGCCATGCCAACAGGGGGAAAATCGGCAGCGCAGATTTGTGCAGCTGCAGGTTCGCCGGGGAAAATCGGCAGCGCAGATTTTTCGACGAACAAGGGCTGGACGCTGGACTGGCCAGGCCAGGCAGGAAAATTCGTCAGGGGGCACGCTGATGAAAGTAGGTTCGCCATGGAAAATCGGCAGCGCAGATTTTTCGACGAACACGGGCTGGACGATGGACTGTCCAGGCCAGGCAGGAAAATTCGCCGAGGGGACACGCTGACGAAACAGCGCTGGTTCAGACACGGTGGGCGCAGTGTTGGAATCGGGCAGCGCCGACAAAATCGGGTAAAGTCGGCAGAATCGGCAGATGTGCTGGCGATGAGTCAGGACGGACTGGATAGTCCAAGGCTCGACGAGAAAGACCGCTGGTTTAGACACTGGGGCAGTGGCAGCCCGCGGGACAGTGTCGGCAGATTCGGCAGCAGTGTCTGCAGATTCGGCAGCGTTGGCTTGGTGGCGCGGTGGGCCGATGCGAGTGGGGACTTGGGCAGCGGGCAGTGAAAGCAAGAGTTTTCCGATGCTGCCGGGAAAACGCTCCTCGGGATGGCCGGGTGAGATGACCCGCGGCCCGCGACGGGTCATTCAATTCCATGGCCCGTCAACATAACTCCCGATGTACTGTTTGCTTTTTCGGAAGAAGAGATCCATCCCCCATCCTCGGCCAGCCAAAAACGCTCCAATTAATGGCCGGGTGAGATGACCCGTGGCCCGCGACGCGTCATTCAAATCACTGCCCTATGGGCTACAACTGCTGATGGGGGGATTAGAGGCCTGCCATGGTGGTGAGGGGCGGCGAAGACCGTGAAAGCTAGAGTGTTTCCGAGGATGCTGGGAAGAAGGCCTCGCGTCATTCAATTATCTTCCCTATCAACTTGGCTCCCGTTGGCGGGATTGGAGGCCTACTGTTACAGGGCTAAAATCATCAGGGGAAGAGCTGACGAAACAATGCTGGTTTGGATGCAGGGGGTAGTGTTGGAATGGCAGCGCCGACAAAATCGGCAGAATCGGCAAAGTCGACAGAATGTCTGGACAGACTGGATAGTCCAAGGCTAGACAAAAAGACTGTTGGTCTGGACATTGGGGCAGCGGCAGCCATGCCAACAGGGGGGGAAATCGGCAGCGCAGATTTGTGCAGCTGCAGGTTCGTCGGGGAAATCGGCAGCGCAGATTTTTCGACGAACACGGGCTGGAAGATGGACTGTCCAGGCCAGGCAGGGAAATTCCTCAAGGGGACACGCTGACGAAACAGCGCTGGTTTAGACACGGTGGGTGCAGTGTTGGAATCGGCAGCGCCGACAAAATCGGCAAAGTCGGCAGAATCGGCAAAGTCGGCAGAATCGGCAAAGTCGGCAGAATCGGCAGCAGGTGCTGGCGATGAGTCTGGACGATTTATAGTCCAGGGCTTGATGGAAAAGACTGTTGGTCCAGACAATGGGGCAGTGGCAGCGCAGATTTGTGCAGCTGCAGGTCCGTCCGGGGAAAATCGGCAGCGCAGATTTTCCGACGAACAGGGGCTGGGCGCTGGACGGGCCAGGCAGGAAAAATTGTCGGGGGGCACGCTGACGAAAGTAGGCTCGTCGGGGAAAATCGGCAGCGCAGATTTTTCACCGAACAGGGGCTGGGCGCTGGACGGGCCAGGCAGGAAAATCGTCAGGGGGGCACGCTGATGAAAGTAGGCTCGTCGGGGAAAATCGGCAGCGCAGATTTTTCGACGAACATGGGCTGTCCAGGCCAGGCAGGAAAATTCGTCGGGAAAATCGGCAGCGCAGATTTTTCGACGAACATGGGCTGTCCAGGCCAGGCAGGAAAATTCGTCGGGGAAAATCGGCAGCGCAGATTTTTCGACGAACAGGGGCTGGACCGGCCGGGCCAGGCAGGAAAATTCGTCGGGGGGCACGCCGACAGGAAAATCGGCAGCGGAGATTTTTCGACGAACATGGGGCTGCGCTGTCCAGGCCAGGCAGGAAAATTCGTCGGGAAAATCGGCAGCGCAGATTTTTCGACGAACGGGGCTGTCCAGGCCAGGCAGGAAAATTCGCGGGGGGAGAGAGAGGAGAAAATCGGGCAGCGCAGATTTTTCGACGAACAGGGTGGGCTGGACCGGGCGGAAGCCAGGCAGGAAAAATTGCCAGGGGGGGCAGGGCGAGTGCGGCCTGCTGGGAAAATCGGCAGCGCAGATTTTTCGACGAACAGGGCTGGACGCTGGACCGGTCCGGCCAGGGAAGGAAAATTCGGCCAGGGGGCACGCTGGAGCCAAAACAGGGGCTGCCGCGATGGGAAAACAGCAGCCTACACGCAGATGCGAAATTCGGCAGCACGCGACGGCTTGTGCAGGTCATGGGTTCGACTTGGCGATCTGAAACCTGGACGAAGCCAGCGCGGTGGCCTGTCATGCCTGGGCTAGGCAGGGGCTTGCCTGGCGGGAGGGACAGCCCTCAAGGCTCGACAGGCGGCAGGCCATGCCCCGACGCGCTTACAACCTGCGGCAGGCGCAGGCTGCTGGGGTTCCCGTGATTGCACAAGAAAACGGTGGGGGCGTGGGGGTCGACATTGAAACCAATCCAGTAAAATCAGCCATATTTTTATGAGGCTGCCCACTGAATTTGGGTAATTCTACTTTGGTCAGTTCCTATTTTTATGGATTTACTCGATTTCCTAATGGTAGGAAAATTAAAACAAATACTTATGGCCCTAACGAAAATCAAATCTGGAAAAATTAATAAAGTTGATTGGATTTTTTCCAACCTTCAGCAAAAATTTCAAAGCTCAAAAATACTAAGAAATGAATTTTTTAGAGGGGGGTGACAGCTGTGGGACCTAGTAGTGTCTTTTTACATCCGCGTAGCCGAAATAACACTTATTGCTCTTTAGGTAAAAAGCCTCTACGCTCGTCACCAGGCCTCGGCGCCCGGCAGCGCCCTCAAAGACTACACGCGCGCGCTCTTGGCTTCTTCCGCTAGGGCGCGGGGGCGCCGTCTCGAGGGCTCCGGGGGCCCTTGGGGGCCCTGCATGCGGCGCGCGCGCGGCCCCGCAGAAAGCGACCGCTGCGCGACGCGCGGACAGCCCCTGCGTTGGCTTGCTCTCTTGCCCGCGGGGCTGCTCTTCGGCCCGGCCCCCCCGTTCTGGCCTGCTCCCTGCGGGGAGAGGCTAGGGCGCTGCAGGCCAGCCTGACGTCGCTGGCCGCGGCAGGCCCTGTGGTTGTTTGGGGGGTGTTCGGGTGGGTGGTGGCGGGTGGAGAGGCTAGGGCGCTGCAGGGGGCCAGCCCGACGTCGTTGGCCGCGGCAGGCGACTTGCCGGGGTTCCCGCATTCCTACAACAAAACGTCGTGCTTTCCACATGAAA
>JAGMVL010001991.1:40000-45000 GCA_019202695.1 Populus x sibirica | reverse complement strand
CTGCGGCAGCCATGCCAACAGGGGGAAAATCGGCAGCGCAGATTTGTGCAGCTGCAGGTTCGTCGGGGAAAATCGGCAGCGCAGATCTTTCGACGAACAAGGGCTGGACGCTGGACTGGCCGGGCCAGGCAGGAAAATTCGTCAGGGGGGCACGCTGACGAAACAGCGCTGGTTTAGACACGGTGGGTGCAGTGTTGGAATCGGCAGCGCCGACGAAATCGGCAGCAGGTGCTGGCGATGAGTCTGGACGATTTATAGTCCAAGGCTCGACGAGAAAGACCACTGGTTTAGACACTGGGGCAGTGGCAGCCCGCGGGACAGTGTCGGCAGATTCGGCAGCGCTGGCTTGGAATCGGCAGAGCCGGCGAAATCGGCCGAGCCGGCAGAATCGGCAGCAGGTGCTGACGATGAGTCTGGACGATTTATGATCCAGGGCTTGACGGAAAAGACCGTTGGTCCAGACAATGGGGCAGCGGCAGCCATGCCAACAGGGGGGAAAATCGGCAGCGCAGATTTGTGCAGCTGCAGGTTCGTCGGGGAAAATCGGCAGCGCAGATTTTTCGACGAACAAGGGCTGGACGCTGGACTGGCCGGGCCAGGCAGGAAAATTCATCAGGGGGGCACGCTGACGAAACAGCGCTGGTTTAGACACGGTGGGTGCAGTGTTGGAATCGGCAGCGCCGACGAAATCGGCAAAGTCGGCAGAATCGGCAGCAGGTGCTGGCGATGAGTCTGGACGATTTATAGTCCAAGGCTCGACGAGAAAGACCACTGGTTTAGACACTGGGGCAGTGGCAGCCCGCGGGACAGTGTCGGCAGATTCGGCAGCGCTGGCTTGGAATCGGCAGAGCCGGCGAAATCGGCCGAGCCGGCAGAATCGGCAGCAGGTGCTGACGATGAGTCTGGACGATTTATGATCCAGGGCTTGACGGAAAAGACCGTTGGTCCAGACAATGGGGCAGCGGCAGCCATGCCAACAGGGGGGAAAATCGGCAGCGCAGATTTGTGCAGCTGCAGGTTCGTCGGGGAAAATCGGCAGCGCAGATTTTTCGACGAACAAGGGCTGGACGCTGGACTGGCCAGGCCAGGCAGGAAAATTCGTCAGGGGGGCACGCTGATGAAAGTAGGTTCGTCATGGAAAATCGGCAGCGCAGATTTTTCGACGAACACGGGCTGGACGATGGACTGTCCAGGCCAGGCAGGAAAATTCGCCGAGGGGACACGCTGACGAAACAGCGCTGGTTCAGACACGGTGGGCGCAGTGTTGGAATCGGCAGCGCCGACAAAATCGGCAAAGTCGGCAGAATCGGCAGCAGGTGCTGGCGATGAGTCAGGACGGACTGGATAGTCCAAGGCTCGACGAGAAAGACCGCTGGTTTAGACACTGGGGCAGTGGCAGCCCGCGGGACAGTGTCGGCAGATTCGGCAGCAGTGTCTGCAGATTCGGCAGCGTTGGCTTGGTGGCGCGGTGGGCCGATGCGAGTGGGGACTTGGGCTGCGGGCAGTGAAAGCAAGAGTTTTCCCGATGCTGCCGGGAAAAACGCTCCTCGGGATGGCCGGGTGAGATGACCCGGCGGCCCGCGACGGGTCATTCAATTCCATGCCCCGTCAACATAACTCCCGATGTACCGTTTGCTCTTTCGGAAGAAGAGATCCATCCCCCCATCCTCGGCCAGCCAAAAACGCCCAATTAATGGCCGGGTGAGATGACCCGGCGGCCCGCGACGCGTCATTCAAATCACTGCCCTATGGGCTACAACTGCTGATGGGGGGATTAGAGGCCTGCCATGGTGGTGAGGGGCGGCGAAGACCGTGATAGCTAGAGTGTTTCCGAGGATGATGGGAAGAAGGCCCCTCGCGTCATTCAATTATCTTCCCTATCAACTTGGCTCCCGTTGGCGGGATTGGAGGCCTACTGTTACAGGGCTAAAATCGTCAGGGGAAGAGCTGACGAAACAATGCTGGTTTGGATGCAGGGGGTAGTGTTGGAATCGGCAGCGCCGACAAAATCGGCAGAATCGGCAAAGTCGACAGAATGTCTGGACAGACTGGATAGTCCAAGGCTAGACAAAAAAGACTGTTGGTCTGGACATTGGGGCAGCGGCAGACATGCCAACAGGGGGGGAAATCGGCAGCGCAGATTTGTGCAGCTGCAGGTTCGTCGGGGAAATCGGCAGCGCAGATTTTTCGACGAACACGGGCTGGAAGATGGACTGTCCAGGCCAGGCAGGGAAATTCCTCAAGGGGACACGCTGACGAAACAGCGCTGGTTTAGACACGGTGGGTGCAGTGTTGGAATCGGCAGCGCCGACGAAATCGGCAAAGTCGGCAGAATCGGCAAAGTCGGCAGAATCGGCAAAGTCGGCAGAATCGGCAGCAGGTGCTGGCGATGAGTCTGGACGATTTATAGTCCAGGGCTTGATGGAAAAGACTGTTGGTCCAGACAATGGGGCAGTGGCAGCGCAGATTTGTGCAGCTGCAGGTTCGTCGGGGAAAATCGGCAGCGCAGATTTTCCGACGAACAGGGGCTGGGCGCTGGACGGGCCAGGCAGGAAAAATTGTCGGGGGGGCACGCTGACGAAAGTAGGCTCGTCGGGGAAAATCGGCAGCGCAGATTTTTCGACGAACAGGGGCTGGGCGCTGGACGGGCCAGGCAGGAAAAATCGTCAGGGGGGCACGCTGATGAAAGTAGGCTCGTCGGGGAAAATCGGCAGCGCAGATTTTTCGACGAACAGGGGCTGGGCGCTGGACGGGCCAGGCAGGAAAAATCGTCAGGGGGCACGCTGATGAAAGTAGGCTCGTCGGGGAAAATCGGCAGCGCAGATTTTTCGACGAACATGGGCTGTCCAGGCCAGGCAGGAAAATTCGTCGGGGAAAATCGGCAGCGCAGATTTTTCGACGAACATGGGCTGGACCGGCCGGGCCAGGCAGGAAAAATTGTCGGGGGGCACGCTGACGAAAGTAGGCTCGTCGGGGAAAATCGGCAGCGCAGATTTTTCGACGAACATGGGCTGTCCAGGCCAGGCAGGAAAATTCGTCGGGGAAAATCGGCAGCGCAGATTTTTCGACGAACATGGGCTGTCCAGGCCAGGCAGGAAAATTCGTCGGGGAAAATCGGCAGCGCAGATTTTTCGACGAACAGGGGCTGGACCGGCCGGGCCAGGCAGGAAAAATTGTCGGGGGGGCACGCTGACGAAAGTAGGCTCGTCGGGGAAAATCGGCTGCGCAGATTTTTCGACGAACAGGGGCTGGACGCTGGACCGGCCGGGCCAGGCAGGAAAATTCGTCAGGGGGGCACGCTGACGAAAACAGGGGCTGCCGCGTGGAAAATGGCAGCCTACACGCAGATGCGACCCGGCAGCACGCGACGGCTTGTGCAGGTCATGGGTTCGACTTGGCGCGATCTGAAACCTGGACGAGCCAGCGCGGTGGCCTGTCATGCCCCGTGCAGGGGGGCCTGCCGCGGAGACAGCCCTCGCGGGCTCGACAGCGCAGGCCAGCGTCCCCGACGTCGCTGGCCGCGGCAGGCGAGCTGCTGGGGTTCCCGCATTCGCACAAGAAAACGTCGTGCTTTCCACATGAAACCAATCCAGTAAAATCAGCCATATTTTTATGAGGCTGCCCACTGAATTTGGGGTAATTCCGGGCCGGTTCCTATTTTTGCGGATTTACTCGATTTCTAATGGTAGGAAAATTAAAACAAATACTTCGCGGCCTCGAAAAAATCTGGAAAAATTAATAAAGTTGGATTGGATTTTTTCCAACCTCTGTGCAAAATTTCAGCTCAAAATACCAAGAAATGAATTTTTTAGAGGGGGGTGACAGCTGGGACCTAGTAGTGTCTACCCCCGCCGAGCTGAAATAACACTTATTGCTCTTTAGGGAGCCTCTACGTTCGGCCACCAGGCCGGCGCCCGGGCAGCGCCCCTCAAAGACCACACGCCGCGCGCCCGCCCGCGCTAGGCGCTGGGGCGCTGGGGCCTGAGGGCCTGGGGCCCTTGGGGGCCCTTGGGCGCTTGGCGCGCGCGCGCCCCCCGCAGCCATGCCGCGCTGCGCGACGCGCGGACAGCCCCTGCTGGCTTGCTCTCTTGCCCGCGGGGGCTGCCTTCGGGCCCTGGCCCCCCGCGTTCTGGCCTGCCCCCTGCGGGGGAGAGGCTAGGCGCTGCAGGGGCCAGCCCGACGTCGCTGGCCGCGGCAGGCGACAGCCCCTGCTGGCTTGCTCTCTCGCCCGCGGGGGGCTGCCTTCGGGCCCTGGCCCCCCGCGTTCTGGCCTGCCCCCTGCGTGGGAGAGGCTAGGCGCTGCAGGGGCCAGCCCGACGTCGCTGGCCGCGGCAGGCGACATGCCGGGGTTCCCGCATTCCTACAACAAAACGTCGTGCTTTCCACATGAAATCAATCCAGTAAAATCAGCCATATTTTTATGAGGCTGCCCACTGAATTTGGGGTCATTCCGGGCCGGTTCCTATTTTTTCGGATTTCCTCGATTTTTAATGGTAGGAAAATAAAAAAAAATACTTCCCGACCTCGAAAAAATCTGAAAAAATTAATAAAGTTGGATTGGATTTTTGCCAACCTCTGTGCAAAATTTCAGCTCAAAATACCAAGAAATGAATTTTTTAGAGGGGGGTGACAGCTGGGACCTAGTAGTGTCTACCCCTGCGAGCTGCAATAACACTTATTGCTCTTTAGGGGTGCCCCCGACTGGCCCTGGGGCGCTGGCTGGCGCCCATAGGCCTGCCGCGGGGGATATGAGGGCTGTTGCTACACTCGGACTAAAGTGGGGGGCCTCATGGCCCGAAGTATTGCCGGCATCGATGACCCGCTTTTCCGGCCGGCGACGACCCGATTCCGGCCACCGTCTTCGGGACCCGCTCCAAGCCGTCGGGCGCGTTGGGGCTGCTTATCTGCGGCGTGGGCGTGGCATTCATTTGCCGTGCTCGTTCCAAGGTGCTGGCAGCTGCTGCGCGGCCGTCTGCTTGCCGCGACGTCCCGGCGGCGGT
>JAGMVL010001991.1:27500-30000 GCA_019202695.1 Populus x sibirica | reverse complement strand
GCAGCGCAGATTTTTCGACGAACACGGGCTGGAAGATGGACTGTCCAGGCCAGGCAGGGAAATTCCTCAAGGGGACACGCTGACGAAACAGCGCTGGTTTAGACACGGTGGGTGCAGTGTTGGAATCGGCAGCGCCGACGAAATCGGCAAAGTCGGCAGAATCGGCAAAGTCGGCAGAATCGGCAAAGTCGGCAGAATCGGCAGCAGGTGCTGGCGATGAGTCTGGACGATTTATAGTCCAGGGCTTGATGGAAAAGACTGTTGGTCCAGACAATGGGGCAGTGGCAGCGCAGATTTGTGCAGCTGCAGGTCGTCGGGGAAAATCGGCAGCGCAGATTTTCCGACGAACAGGGGCTGGGCGCTGGACGGGCCAGGCAGGAAAAATTGTCGGGGGGGCACGCTGACGAAAGTAGGCTCGTCGGGGAAAATCGGCAGCGCAGATTTTTCGACGAACAGGGGCTGGGCGCTGGACGGGCCAGGCAGGAAAAATCGTCAGGGGGGCACGCTGATGAAAGTAGGCTCGTCGGGGAAAATCGGCAGCGCAGATTTTTCGACGAACAGGGGCTGGGCGCTGGACGGGCCAGGCAGGAAAAATCGTCAGGGGGGCACGCTGATGAAAGTAGGCTCGTCGGGGAAAATCGGCAGCGCAGATTTTTCGACGAACATGGGCTGTCCAGGCCAGGCAGGAAAATTCGTCGGGGAAAATCGGCAGCGCAGATTTTTCGACGAACATGGGCTGGACCGGCCGGGCCAGGCAGGAAAAATTGTCGGGGGGCACGCTGACGAAAGTAGGCTCGCCGGGGAAAATCGGCAGCGCAGATTTTTCGACGAACATGGGCTGTCCAGGCCAGGCAGGAAAATTCGTCGGGGAAAATCGGCAGCGCAGATTTTTCGACGAACATGGGCTGTCCAGGCCAGGCAGGAAAATTCGTCGGGGAAAATCAACAGCGCAGATTTTTCGACGAACAGGGGCTGGACCGGCCGGGCCAGGCAGGAAAAATTGTCGGGGGGGCACGCTGACGAAAGTAGGCTCGCCGGGGAAAATCGGCTGCGCAGATTTTTCGACGAACAGGGGCTGGACGCTGGACCGGCCGGGCCAGGCAGGAAAATTCGTCAGGGGGGCACGCTGACGAAAACAGGGGCTGCCGCGTGGAAAATGGCAGCCTACACGCAGATGCGACTCGGCAGCACGCGACGGCTTGTGCAGGTCATGGGTTCGACTTGGCGCGATCTGAAACCTGGACGAGCCAGCGCGGTGGCCTGTCATGCCCCGTGCAGGGGGGCCTGCCGCGGAGACAGCCCTCGCGGGCTCGACAGCGCAGGCCAGCGTCCCCGACGTCGCTGGCCGCGGCAGGCGAGCTGCTGGGGTTCCCGCATTCGCACAAGAAAACGTCGTGCTTTCCACATGAAACCAATCCAGTAAAATCAGCCATATTTTTATGAGGCTGCCCACTGAATTTGGGGTAATTCCGGGCCGGTTCCTATTTTTGCGGATTTACTCGATTTCTAATGGTAGGAAAATTAAAACAAATACTTCGCGGCCTCGAAAAAATCTGGAAAAATTAATAAAGTTGGATTGGATTTTTTCCAACCTCCGTGCAAAATTTCAGCTCAAAATACCAAGAAATGAATTTTTTAGAGGGGGGGTGACAGCTGGGACCTAGTAGTGTCTACCCCCGCCGCAGCTGAAATAACACTTATTGCTCTTTAGGGAGCCTCTACGTTCGGCCACCAGGCCGGCGCCCGGGCAGCGCCCCTCAAAGACCACACGCGCGCGCGCCCCCCGCGCTAGGCGCTGGGGCGCTGGGGCCTGAGGGCCTGGGGCCCTTGGGGGCCCTTGGGCGCTTGGGCGCGCGCGGCCCCCGCAGCCATGCCGCGCTGCGCGACGCGCGGACAGCCCCTGCTGGCTTGCTCTCTTGCCCGCGGGGGGCTGCCTTCGGGCCCTGGCCCCCGCGTTCTGGCCTGCCCCCTGCGGGGGAGAGGCTAGGCGCTGCAGGGGCCAGCCCGACGTCGCTGGCCGCGGCAGGCGACAGCCCCTGCTGGCTTGCTCTCTCGCCCGCGGGGGGCTGCCTTCGGGCCCTGGCCCCCCGCGTTCTGGCCTGCCCCCTGCGTGGGAGAGGCTAGGCGCTGCAGGGGCCAGCCCGACGTCGCTGGCCGCGGCAGGCGACATGCCGGGGTTCCCGCATTCCTACAACAAAACGTCGTGCTTTCCACATGAAATCAATCCAGTAAAATCAGCCATATTTTTATGAGGCTGCCCACTGAATTTGGGGTCATTCCGGGCCGGTTCCTATTTTTTCGGATTTCCTCGATTTTTAATGGTAGGAAAATAAAAAAAATACTTCCCGACCTCGAAAAAATCTGAAAAAATTAATAAAGTTGGATTGGATTTTTGCCAACCTCTGTGCAAAATTTCAGCTCAAAATACCAAGAAATGAATTTTTTAGAGGGGGGTGACAACTGGGACCTAGTAGTGTCTACCCCGCAGAGCCGCAATAAC
>JAGMVL010001991.1:15000-17500 GCA_019202695.1 Populus x sibirica | reverse complement strand
TTGGAGGCCTACTGTTACAGGGCTAAAATCGTCAGGGGAAGAGCTGACGAAACAATGCTGGTTTGGATGCAGGGGGTAGTGTTGGAATGGCAGCGCCGACAAAATCGGCAGAATCGGCAAAGTCGACAGAATGTCTGGACAGACTGGATAGTCCAAGGCTAGACAAAAAGACTGTTGGTCTGGACATTGGGGCAGCGGCAGACATGCCAACAGGGGGGAAATCGGCAGCGCAGATTTGTGCAGCTGCAGGTTCGTCGGGGAAATCGGCAGCGCAGATTTTTCGACGAACACGGGCTGGAAGATGGACTGTCCAGGCCAGGCAGGGAAATTCTCAAGGGGACACGCTGACGAAACAGCGCTGGTTTAGACACGGTGGGTGCAGTGTTGGAATCGGCAGCGCCGACGAAATCGGCAAAGTCGGCAGAATCGGCAAAGTCGGCAGAATCGGCAAAGTCGGCAGAATCGGCAGCAGGTGCTGGCGATGAGTCTGGACGATTTATAGTCCAGGGCTTGATGGAAAAGACTGTTGGTCCAGACAATGGGGCAGTGGCAGCGCAGATTTGTGCAGCTGCAGGTTCGTCGGGGAAAATCGGCAGCGCAGATTTTCCGACGAACAGGGGCTGGGCGCTGGACGGGCCAGGCAGGAAAAATTGTCGGGGGGCACGCTGACGAAAGTAGGCTCGTCGGGGAAAATCGGCAGCGCAGATTTTTCGACGAACAGGGGCTGGGCGCTGGACGGGCCAGGCAGGAAAAATCGTCAGGGGGGCACGCTGATGAAAGTAGGCTCGTCGGGGAAAATCGGCAGCGCAGATTTTTCGACGAACAGGGGCTGGGCGCTGGACGGGCCAGGCAGGAAAAATCGTCAGGGGGGCACGCTGATGAAAGTAGGCTCGTCGGGGAAAATCGGCAGCGCAGATTTTTCGACGAACATGGGCTGTCCAGGCCAGGCAGGAAAATTCGTCGGGGAAAATCGGGCAGCGCAGATTTTTCGACGAACATGGGCTGGACCGGCCGGGCCAGGCAGGAAAAATTGTCGGGGGGGCACGCTGACGAAAGTAGGCTCGTCGGGGAAAATCGGCAGCGCAGATTTTTCGACGAACATGGGCTGTCCAGGCCAGGCAGGAAAATTCGTCGGGGAAAATCGGCAGCGCAGATTTTTCGACGAACATGGGCTGTCCAGGCCAGGCAGGAAAATTCGTCGGGGAAAATCGGCAGCGCAGATTTTTCGACGAACAGGGGCTGGACCGGCCGGGCCAGGCAGGAAAAATTGTCGGGGGGGCACGCTGACGAAAGTAGGCTCGTCGGGGAAAATCGGCTGCGCAGATTTTTCGACGAACAGGGGCTGGACGCTGGACCGGCCGGGCCAGGCAGGAAAATTCGTCAGGGGGGCACGCTGACGAAAACAGGGGCTGCCGCGTGGAAAATGGCAGCCTACACGCAGATGCGACCCGGCAGCACGCGACGGCTTGTGCAGGTCATGGGTTCGACTTGGCGCGATCTGAAACCTGGACGAGCCAGCGCGGTGGCCTGTCATGCCCCGTGCAGGGGGGGCCTGCCGCGGAGACAGCCCTCGCGGGCTCGACAGCGCAGGCCAGCGTCCCCGACGTCGCTGGCCGCGGCAGGCGAGCTGCTGGGGTTCCCGCATTCGCACAAGAAAACGTCGTGCTTTCCACATGAAACCAATCCAGTAAAATCAGCCATATTTTTATGAGGCTGCCCACTGAATTTGGGGTAATTCCGGGCCGGTTCCTATTTTTGCGGATTTACTCGATTTCTAATGGTAGGAAAATTAAAACAAATACTTCGCGGCCTCGAAAAAATCTGGAAAAATTAATAAAGTTGGATTGGATTTTTTCCAACCTCTCGTGCAAAATTTCAGCTCAAAATACCAAGAAATGAATTTTTTAGAGGGGGGTGACAGCTGGGACCTAGTAGTGTCTACCGCGCAGCTGAAATAACACTTATTGCTCTTTAGGAGCCTCTACGTTCGGCCACCAGGCCGGCGCCCGGGCAGCGCCCTCAAAGACCACACGCGCGCGCGCCCGCCGCGCTAGGCGCTGGGGCGCTGGGGCCTGAGGGCCTGGGGCCCTTGGGGGCCCTTGGCGCTTGGGCGCGCGCGCGCCCCCGCAGCCATGCCGCGCTGCGCGACGCGGCGGACAGCCCCTGCTGGCTTGCTCTCTTGCCCGCGGGGGCTGCCTTCGGGCCCTGGCCCCCGCGTTCTTGGCCTGCCCCTGCGGGGGGAGAGGCTAGGCGCTGCAGGGGCCAGCCCGACGTCGCTGGCCGCGGCAGGCGACAGCCCCTGCTGGCTTGCTCTCTCGCCCGCGGGGGCTGCCTTCGGGCCCTGGCCCCCCGCGTTCTGGCCTGCCCCCTGCGTGGGAGAGGCTAGGCGCTGCAGGGGCCAGCCCGACGCCGCTGGCCGCGGCAGGCGACATGCCGGGGTTCCCGCATTCCTACAACAAAACGTCGTGCTTTCCACATGAAATCAATCCAGTAAAATCAG
>JAGMVL010001991.1:0-5000 GCA_019202695.1 Populus x sibirica | reverse complement strand
AGCCAAAAACGCTCCAATTAATGGCCGGGTGAGATGACCCGGCGGCCCGCGACGCGTCATTCAAATCACCGCCCTATGGGCTACAACTGCCGATGGGGGGATTAGAGGCCTGCCATGGTGGTGAGGGGCGGCGAAGACCGTGATAGCTAGAGTGTTTCCGAGGATGATGGGAAGAAGGCCCTCGCGTCATTCAATTATCTTCCCTATCAACTTGGCTCCCGCTTGGCGGGATGGGAGGCCTACTGTTACAGGGCTAAAATCGTCAGGGGAAGAGCTGACGAAACAATGCTGGTTTGGATGCAGGGGGTAGTGTTGGAATCGGCAGCGCCGACAAAATCGGCAGAATCGGCAAAGTCGACAGAATGTCTGGACAGACTGGATAGTCCAAGGCTAGACAAAAAAGACTGTTGGTCTGGACATTGGGGCAGCGGCAGACATGCCAACAGGGGGAAATCGGCAGCGCAGATTTGTGCAGCTGCAGGTTCGCCGGGGAAATCGGCAGCGCAGATTTTTCGACGAACACGGGCTGGAAGATGGACTGTCCAGGCCAGGCAGGGAAATTCCTCAAGGGGACACGCTGACGAAACAGCGCTGGTTTAGACACGGTGGGTGCAGTGTTGGAATCGGGCAGCGCCGACGAAATCGGCAAAGTCGGCAGAATCGGCAAAGTCGGCAGAATCGGCAAAGTCGGCAGAATCGGCAGCAGGTGCTGGCGATGAGTCTGGACGATTTATAGTCCAGGGCTTGATGGAAAAGACTGTTGGTCCAGACAATGGGGCAGTGGCAGCGCAGATTTGTGCAGCTGCAGGTCTGCCGGGAAAATCGGCAGCGCAGATTTTCCGACGAACAGGGGCTGGGCGCTGGACGGGCCAGGCAGGAAAATTGTCGGGGGGCACGCTGACGAAAGTAGGCTCGTCGGGGAAAATCGGGCAGCGCAGATTTTTCACGAACAGGGGCTGGGCGCTGGACGGGCCAGGCAGGAAAAATCGTCAGGGGGGCACGCTGATGAAAGTAGGCTCGCCGGGGAAAATCGGCAGCGCAGATTTTTCGACGAACAGGGGCTGGGCGCGGACCGGCCAGGCAGGAAAATCGCCAGGGGGCACGCTGATGAAAGTAGGCCGCCGGGGAAAATCGGCAGCGCAGATTTTTCGACGAACATGGGCTGTCCAGGCCAGGCAGGAAAATTGCCGGGGAAAATCGGCAGCGCAGATTTTTCGACGAACATGGGCTGGACCGGCCGGGCCAGGCAGGAAAAATTGTCGGGGGGCACGCTGACGAAAGTAGGCTCGCGGGGAAAATCGGCAGCAGATTTTTCGACGAACATGGGCTGTCCAGGCCAGGCGGGAGGAAATTCCGTCGGGGAACCGGCACGCATGATTTCGAACATGGGCTGTCCAGGCCAGGCTCGGGGAAAATCGGCAGCGCAGATTTTTCGACGAACAGGGGCTGGACCTGACCGCCGGGCCAGGCAGGAAAATTGTCGGGGGGCCGGGGAAAATCGGCAGCGCAGATTTTTCGACGAACAGGGGCTGGACGCTGGACCGGCCGGGCCAGGCAGGAAAATTCGTCAGGGGGGCACGCTGACGAAACAGGGGCTGCCGTGTGGAAAATGGCAGCCTACACGCAGATGCGACCCGGCAGCACGCGACGGCTTGTGCAGGTCATGGGTTCGACTTGGCGCGATCTGAAACCTGGACGAGCCAGCGCGTGGCCTGTCATGCCCCGTGCAGGGGGCCTGCCGCGGAGACAGCCCTCGCGGGCTCGACAGCGCAGGCCAGCGTCCCCGACGCCGCTGGCCGCGGCAGGCGAGCTGCTGGGGTTCCCGCATTCCCACAAGAAAACGCCGTGCTTTCCACATGAAACCAATCCAGTAAAATCAGCCATATTTTTATGAGGCTGCCCACTGAATTTGGGGTCATTCCGGCCGGTTCCTATTTTTGCGGATTTACTCGATTTCTAATGGTAGGAAAATTAAAACAAATACTTCGCGGCCTCGAAAAAATCTGGAAAAATTAATAAAGTTGGATTGATTTTTGCCAACCTCTGTGCAAAATTTCAGCTCAAAATACCAAGAAATGAATTTTTTAGAGGGGGGTGACAGCTGGGACCTAGTAGTGTCTACCCCTGCCAGAGCTGAAATAACACTTATTGCTCTTTAGGAGCCTCTACGTTCGGCCACCAGGCTGGCGCCGGGCAGCGCCCCTCAAAGACCACACGCGCGCGCGCCGCGCAGGCGCTCGGGCGCTGGGGCCTGAGGGCCTGGGGCCCTTGGGGGCCCTTGGCGCTTTGCGCGCGCGGGCCCCGCAGCCATGCCGCGCTGCGCGACGCGGACACCGCCCTGCTGGCTTGCTCTCTCTTGCCCGCGGGGGGCTGCCTTCGGCCCTGCCCCCCCTGTTGGCCGCTTGCCTCTGCCCCTGGGGGGAGGCTAGGCGCTGCAGGGGCCAGCCCGACGTCGCTGGCCGCGGCAGGCGACAGCCCCTGCTGGCTTGCTCTCTCGCCCGCGGGGGCTGCTTCGGGCCCTGGCCCCGCGTTCTGGCCTGCCCCCTGCGTGGAGAGGCTAGGCGCTGCAGGGGCTGCCCGACTGCTGGTCGCGCAGGCGCATGCCGGGGTTCCCGCATTCCTCAACAAAACGTCGTGCTTTCCACATGAAATCAATCCAGTAAAATCAGCCATATTTTTATGAGGTTGCCCACTGAATTTGGGGTCATTCCGGGCCGGTTCCTATTTTTCGGATTTCGATTTTTAATGGTAGGAAAATAAAAAAATACTTCCCGACCTCGAAAAATCTGAAAAAATTAATAAAGTTGGATTGGATTTTTGCCAACCTCTGTGCAAAATTTCAGCTCAAAATACCAAGAAATGAATTTTTAGAGGGGGGTGGACAGTGGACCTAGTAGTGTCTACCCCGCCAGAGCTGCAATAACACTTATTGCTCTTTGGGTGCCCCCTGACCGCCCCCTCGGAGCGCTGGCCGTACGCCCATAGGCCTGCCATGGGGATATGAGGGTCATACACACTCGGACTGAAGTGGGGGGCCTCATGGCCCGGCATTGCCGGTCAGCGATGACCCGCTTTTCCGGCTGGCGACGACCCGATCTCCGAAAGCAACCGCCGGGACTTGACCTGCCCAGGACGGGGGCGCGTTTCTGGGCCGCCATTCATCCGCGGGTGTGGGCGTGGTATCTCATTTGCCGTGCTGCTCCTGCTAAGGTGCTGGGCAGTCGCCAACTGGTCGGCCTAGCATTTCCCGCTTGCTAAGTGACGTCCCCGGCGCGGGCTGGCGGTGGGCCGGCTGCCTCGCTGGCCAAGTCGGGAGGCTCCTGGCCGAGTGGCTGGTGCGGGACCGGGGCCGAGCTCCGGGACGGCGGTAGGAGAGTTCACGCTGCCGCGTGGGCGCAGCATTAAAATTGCCGCAGCGCTGGCGCTTCATGTAAGTTGGTCTCCTCTTCGAAATCCTCACCTCGCGGGCGCAGACGTGTTCGGCCGCAGGGCCTGGTCAGTTTTCCTAGCCGGGGCAAGACAGCCTCTGCATGATTGTCCCTCGCCGCTTTCCCCGCGGGTCAACCCCTTGTCCCTTCGAGATCCTTTGTCCGCGGCTGCGGGTGGTGCCGTTGCCCGCTGCAGCAAGCTGGAGGCCTCCGGCCGACGCCGTGCCGGTGCGACCGCCGAGCTCGGGGATTGCGAGAGAGCTCCCACGCCGGCGGGCGTGCATTAAATTGCCGCGCGCGGGCGCTCATGTGTCGGTTCTCCCAATCCTTCACCTCAGTGGCGGAGAGTGCTCACCGCTGAGGGCTCGGGCTCTCCGGGCCTTCTCGAGCGGGGGCATGACACCCTTCTTGAGTGAATTTGTCTCCGTGGCGCCCGCCGCTTGTCCTTCGAGATCCTTCGCGTCCGGCTTGTTGCTGGTCCTTCGAGATCCTTCGCTGCCAGCGCGGCAATTGTATTTCGGCCGGGTGCGTTTCCACCTGCTCGCGGGCCGAGTTCGCCGCTGGGGGATTGTTGTCGCCGTTAGTACTCAGAGTCGCATGAGCGGGTAATCGAAGGTTCAGTTTCCATGTGCTCCGCAAGCTGGCATCAATTTGTCGGTTTGCGCCTAATCATCTCTCGGCCCAGCGTCTCTGGTGCCTTTGCGGCGCAGGCGTAATTTTGTGCTGCGTACCACTTTCGCGGGAACTCTGAATGTGAAGTCGCCCCTCCACGCTGCCTCCTGGGTGCGGGACAGCCCATAAAGGGCGCCCGCAACGCAATGAGCGACTTCCGGCTTTAACGTCTGCTGCATGCATCGTATGCAGAATGCGATTAGGCGCTGGGTTCATCCAACCTCTGCGATCAACCATCTGGAGCCGCCAGGTCTGAGATAAGAACGACTTCCTCGCCCGCCTCGCCCCTCGCCTCATCGGGCGCCGGGGATCGTAAGTGCGGGTCGTGGTGTCGCCAAGGAATGCTACCTCGGTTGATCCCGCCAAGAGTCATATGCTTGTCTCAAAGATTAAGCCATGCATGTGTAAGTATGAACTAATTCTGATCGTGAAACTGCGAATGGCTCATTAAATCAGCTTATAGTTTGTTTGATGGTATTTGCTACTCGGACAACCGTAGTAATTCTAGAGCCAATACGCAACAAACCCCCCTACTTCTCGAAGGGACGATTTATTAGATAAAAGGTCGACGCTGGGCTCGCCTGCTGTCGTGATTCATGATAACTCGACGGATCGCGACGGCCTTCGCGGTCGGCGACGATCATTCAAATTTCTCGCCCTATCAACTTTCGATGGTAGGATAGAGGCCTACCATGGTGGTGACGGTGATTGAGAATTAGGGTTCGATTCCTGAGAGGGAGCCCGAGAAACGCCTACCACATCCAAGGAAGGGCAAAGAACAGCGCCAAATTACCCAATCTTGACACTTGGGAGGTAGTGACAATAAATAACAATACCGGCTCTTCGAATCCGGTAATTGGAATGAGTACAATCCAAATCCCTTCAACGATCCATTGGAGG
>JAGMVL010002226.1:75000-77500 GCA_019202695.1 Populus x sibirica | reverse complement strand
GGGGGGAAAATCGGCAGCGTAGATTTGTGCTGCTGCCAGGTTCGTCGGGGAAAATCGGCAGCGCAGATTTTCGACGAACAAGGGCTGGACGCTGGACTGGCCGGGCCAGGCAGGAAAATTCATCAGGGGGCACGCTGTCGAAACAGTGTTGGTTTAGACACGGTGGGTGCGGTGTTGGAATCGGCAGCGCCGCACGAAATCGGCAAAGTCGGCGAGAATCGGCGGCAGGTGCTGGCGATGAGTCTGGGCGATTTATAGTCCAAGGCTCGACGAGAAAGACCACTGGTTTAGACAACTGGGGCGGTGGCGGCCAGCGGGACAGTGTCAGCAGATCAGCGGCAGCGCTGGCTTAGAATCGGCAGAGCCGGCGAAATCAGCCGAGCCGGCAGAATCGGCGGCAGGTGCTGACGATGAGTCTGGGCGATTTATGATCCAGGGCTTGACGGAAAAAGACCGTTAGTCCAGACAATGGGGCAGCGGCAGCCATGCCAGCGAGGGGGAAAATCGGCAGCGCAGATTTGTGCTGCTGCCAGGTTCGTCGGGGAAAATCGGCGGCGCAGATTTTTCGACGAACAAGGGCTGGACGCTGGGCTGGCCAGGCCAGGCGGGAAAAATTCGTCGGGGGGCACGCTGATGAAAGTAGGTTCGATCATGGAAAATCGGCGGCGCAGATTTTTCGGCGAACACGGGCTGGGACGATGGGCTATCCAGGCCAGGCAGGAAAAATTCGTCGAGGGACACGCTGACGAAACAGCGCTGGTTCGGACACGGTGGGGCGCGGTGTTGGAATCGGCGGCGCCGACAAAATCGGCAAAGTCGGCGAGAATCGGCGGCGGGTGCTGGCGATGAGTCGAGGACGGATTGGATAGTCCAAGGCTCGACGAGAAAGACCGCTGGTTTAGACAACTGGGGCGGTGGCGGCCTGCGGGACGGTGTCGGCGGGTCGGCGCGGTGTCTGCGGGTTCGGCGGCGTTGGCTTGGTGGCGCGGTGGGCCGATGCGAGTGGGGACTTGGGCTGCGGGCGGTGAAAGCAAGAGTTTTCCCGTCTTTGCCGGAAAAACGCTCCTCGGGATGGCCGGGTGAGATGACCGGCGGCCCGCGGCGGGTCATTCAATTCCATGCCCCGTCAACATAACTCCCGATGTCTTGTTTGCTCTTTCGGAAGAAGAGATCCATCCCCCCATCCTCGGCCGGCCAAAAACGCTCCAATTAATGGCCGGGTGAGATGACCGGCGGCCCGCGGCGCGTCATTCAAATCAACGCCCTATGGGCTACAAGCTGGCGATGGGGGGATTAGAGGCTCGCCATGGTGGTGAGGGGCGGCGAAGGCCGTGATAGCTAGAGTGTTTCCGAGGATGATGGGAAGAAGGCCCCTCGCGTCATTCAATTATCTTCCCTATCAACTTGGCTCCCGTTGGCGGGATTGGAGGCCCTCTTGTTACGGGGCTAAAATCGTCGGGGGAAGAGGCGACGAAACAATCTTTGGTTTGGATGCGGGGGTAGTGTTGGAATCGGCGGCAGCCGACAAAATCGGCGAGAATCGGCAAAGTCGACGGAATGTCCGGACAGACTGGATAGTCCAAGGCTAGACAAAAAAGACTGTTGGTCTGGACATTGGGGCAGCGGCGACATGCCAACGGGGGGAAATCGGCAGCGCAGATTTGTGCAGCTGCGGGTTCGTCGGGGAAATCGGCAGCGCAGATTTTTCGGCGAACACGGGCTGGAAGATGGGCTGTCCAGGCCAGGCGGGGAAATTCCTCAAGGGGACACGCTGACGAAACAGCGTTGGTTTAGACACGGTGGGTGCGGTGTTGGAATCGGCAGCGCCGACGAAATCGGCAAAGTCGGCAGAATCGGCAAAGTCGGCAGAATCGGCAAAGTCGGCGAGAATCGGCAGCAGGTGCTGGCGATGAGTCTGGGCGATTTATAGTCCAGGGCTTGATGGAAAAGACTGTTGGTCCAGACAATGGGGCGGTGGCAGCGTATGATTTGTGCAGCTGCCAGGTTCGATCGGGGAAAATCGGCAGCGCAGATTTTCCGACGAACAGGGGCTGGGCGCTGGACGGGCCAGGCAGGAAAAAATTGTCGGGGGGCACGCTGACGAAAGTAGGCTCGTCGGGGGAAAATCGGCAGCGCAGATTTTTCGACGAACAGGGGCTGGGCGCTGGACGGGCCAGGCGGGAAAAAATCGTCGGGGGCACGCTGATGAAAGTAGGCTCGTCGGGGAAAATCGGCAGCGCAGATTTTTCGACGAACAGGGGCTGGGCGCTGGACGGGCCAGGCAGGAAAAATCGTCAGGGGGCACGCTGATGAAAGTAGGCTCGTCGGGGGAAAATCGGCAGCGCAGATTTTTCGACGAACATGGGCTGTCCAGGCCAGGCGGGGAAAATTCGTCGGGGGAAAATCGGCAGCGCAGATTTTTCGACGAACATGGGGCTGGACCGGCCGGGCCAGGCAGGAAAAAAATTGTCGGGGAGGCACGCTGACTGAAAGTAGGCTC
>JAGMVL010002226.1:60000-65000 GCA_019202695.1 Populus x sibirica | reverse complement strand
TTTAGACACGGTGGGTGCGGTGTTGGAATCGGCAGCGCCGCGAAATCGGCAATCGGCAATCGGCAGCAGGTCTTGGCGATGAGTCTGGGCGATTTATAGTCCAAGGCTCGACGAGAAAGACCACTGGTTTAGACAACTGGGGCAGTGGCGGCCCGCGGGACAGTGTCGGCAGTTCGGCAGCGCTGGCTTGGAATCGGCAGAGCCGGCGAAATCGGCCGAGCCGGCAGAATCGGCGGCAGGTGCTGACGATGAGTCTGGGCGATTTATGATCCAGGGCTTGACGGAAAAAGACCGTTGGTCCAGACAATGGGGCGGCGGCAGCCATGCCAACAGGGGGGAAAATCGGCAGCGCAGATTTGTGCAGCTGCAGGTTCGTCGGGGAAAATCGGCAGCGCAGATTTTTCGACGAACAAGGGCTGGACGTTGGACTGGCCGGGCCAGGCGAGGAAAATTCATCAGGGGGCACGCTGACGAAACAGCGCTGGTTTAGACACGGTGGGTGCAGTGTTGGAATCGGCAGCGCCGGCGAAATCGGCAAAGTCGGCAGAATCGGCAGCAGGTGCTGGCGATGAGTCTGGACGATTTATAGTCCAAGGCTCGACGAGAAAGACCACTGGTTTAGACAACTGGGGCAGTGGCAGCCCGCGGGACAGTGTCGGCAGATTCGGCAGCGCTGGCTTGGAATCGGCAGAGCCGGCGAAATCGGCCGAGCCGGCAGAATCGGCAGCAGGTGCTGACGATGAGTCTGGACGATTTATGATCCAGGGCTTGACGGAAAAAGACCGTTGGTCCAGACAATGGGGCAGCGGCAGCCATGCCAACAGGGGGAAAATCGGCAGCGCAGATTTGTGCTGCTGCAGGTTCGTCGGGGAAAATCGGCAGCGCAGATTTTTCGACGAACAAGGGCTGGACGCTGGACTGGCCAGGCCAGGCAGGAAAATTCGTCAGGGGGGCACGCTGATGAAAGTAGGTTCGTCATGGAAAATCGGCAGCGCAGATTTTTCGGCGAACACGGGCTGGACGATGGGCTGTCCAGGCCAGGCAGGAAAAATTCGTCGAGGGGACACGCTGACGAAACAGCGCTGGTTCAGACACGGTGGGCGCAGTGTTGGAATCGGCAGCGCCGACAAAATCGGCAAAGTCGGCAGAATCGGCGGCAGGTGCTGGCGATGAGTCGGACGGACTTGGATAGTCCAAGGCTCGACGAGAAAGACCGCTGGTTTAGACACTGGGGCGGTGGCGGCCCGCGGGACGGTGTCGGCGGGTCGGCGCGGTGTCTGCAGATTCGGCGGCGTTGGCTTGGTGGCGCGGTGGGCCGATGCGAGTGGGGACTTGGGCTGCGGGCGGTGAAAGCAAGAGTTTTCCCGATCTTTGCCGGGAAAAACGCTCCTCGGGATGGCCGGGTGAGATGACCGGCGGCCCGCGACGGGTCATTCAATTCCATGCCCCGTCAACATAACTCCCGATGTCTTGTTTGCTCTTTCGGAAGAAGAGATCCATCCCCCCATCCTCGGCCAGCCAAAAACGCTCCAATTAATGGCCGGGTGAGATGACCGGCGGCCCGCGACGCGTCATTCAAATCAACGCCCTATGGGCTACAAGCTGCGATGGGGGGATTAGAGGCTGCCATGGTGGTGAGGGGCGGCGAAGACCGTGATAGCTAGAGTGTTTCCGAGGATGATGGGAAGAAGGCCCCTCGCGTCATTCAATTATCTTCCCTATCAACTTGGCTCCCGTTGGCGGGATTGGAGGCCTACTGTTACGGGGCTAAAATCGTCGGGGAAGAGCCGACGAAACAATGCTTTGGTTTGGATGCGGGGGGTAGTGTTGGAATCGGCGCGCCGACAAAATCGGCAGAATCGGCAAAGTCGACGGAATGTCGGGACAGACTGGATAGTCCAAGGCTAGACAAAAAAGACTGTTGGTCCGGACATTGGGGCAGCGGCAGACATGCCACCGGGGGGGAAATCGGCAGCGCAGATTTGTGCAGCTGCAGGTTCGTCGGGGAAATCGGCAGCGCAGATTTTTCGACGAACACGGGCTGGAAGATGGACTGTCCAGGCCAGGCAGGGAAATTCCTCAAGGGGACACGCTGACGAAACAGCGCTGGTTTAGACACGGTGGGTGCGGTGTTGGAATCGGCAGCGCCGACGAAATCGGCAAAGTCGGCAGAATCGGCAAAGTCGGCAGAATCGGCAAAGTCGGCAGAATCGGCAGCAGGTGCTGGCGATGAGTCTGGACGATTTATAGTCCAGGGCTTGATGGAAAAGACTGTTGGTCCAGACAATGGGGCAGTGGCAGCGCAGATTTGTGCAGCTGCAGGTTCGTCGGGGAAAATCGGCAGCGCAGATTTTCCGACGAAACAGGGGCTGGGCGCTGGACGGGCCAGGCAGGAAAAAATTGTCGGGGGGCACGCTGACGAAAGTAGGCTCGTCGGGGAAAATCGGCAGCGCAGATTTTTCGACGAACAGGGGCTGGGCGCTGGACGGGCCAGGCAGGAAAAAATCGTCAGGGGGGCACGCTGATGAAAGTAGGCTCGTCGGGGAAAATCGGCAGCGCAGATTTTTCGACGAACAGGGGCTGGGCGCTGGACGGGCCAGGCAGGAAAAATCGTCAGGGGGCACGCTGATGAAAGTAGGCTCGTCGGGGAAAATCGGCAGCGCAGATTTTTCGACGAACATGGGCTGTCCAGGCCAGGCAGGAAAATTCGTCGGGGAAAATCGGCAGCGCAGATTTTTCGACGAACATGGGCTGGACCGGCCGGGCCAGGCAGGAAAAAATTGTCGGGGGGGCACGCTGACGAAAGTAGGCTCGTCGGGGAAAATCGGCAGCGCAGATTTTTCGACGAACATGGGCTGTCCAGGCCAGGCAGGAAAATTCGTCGGGGAAAATCGGCAGCGCAGATTTTTCGACGAACATGGGCTGTCCAGGCCAGGCAGGAAAATTCGTCGGGGGAAAATCGGCAGCGCAGATTTTTCGACGAACAGGGGGGCTGGACCGGCCGGGCCAGGCAGGAAAAAATTGTCGGGGGGGCACGCTGACGAAAGTAGGCTCGTCGGGGAAAATCGGCTGCGCAGATTTTTCGACGAACAGGGGCTGGACGCTGGACCGGCCGGGCCAGGCAGGAAAATTCGTCAGGGGGGCACGCTGACGAAAACAGGGGCTGCCGCGTGGAAAATGGCAGCCTACACGCAGATGCGGAGTCGGCAGGCACGCGACGGCTTGTGCAGGTCATGGGTTCGACTTGGCGCGATCTGAAACCTGGACGAGCCAGCGCGGTGGCCTGTCATGCCCCGTGCAGGGGGGCCTGCCGCGGAGACAGCCCTCGCGGGCTCGACAGCGCAGGCCAGCGTCCCCGACGTCGCTGGCCGCGGCGGCGAGCTGCTTGGGGTTCCCGCATTCGCACAAGAAAACGTCGTGCTTTCCACATGAAACCAATCCAGTAAAATCAGCCATATTTTTATGAGGCTGCCCACTGAATTTGGGGTAATTCCGGGCCGGTTCCTATTTTTGCGGATTTACTCGATTTCTAATGGTAGGAAAATTAAAACAAATACTTCGCGGCCTCGAAAAAATCTGGAAAAATTAATAAAGTTGGATTGGATTTTTTCCAACCTCTGTGCAAAATTTCAGCTCAAAATACCAAGAAATGAATTTTTTAGAGGGGGGGTGACAGTGGGACCTAGTAGTGTCTACCCCTGCCCGGAGCCGAAATAACACTTATTGCTCTTTAGGGAGCCTCTACGTTCGGCCACCGGCCGGCGCCGGCGCAGCGCCCCTCAAAGACCACACGCGCGCGCGCGCCGCCCGCTAGGCGGCTGGGGCGCCGGGCTCGAGGGCACGGGGGCCCTTGGGGGCCCTTGGGCGCTTGGGCGCGCGCGCGCCCCCGCAGCCATGCCGCGCTGCGCGACGCGCGGACAGCCCCTGCTGGCTTGCTCTCTTGCCCGCGGGGGCTGCCTTCGGGCCCCGGCCCCCGCGTTCGGCCCCCCCCCTGCGGGGGAGAGGCTAGGCGCTGCGCAGGGCCGCCCGCCGACGTCGGCGGCCGCGGCGGCGACAGCCCCCCTGGCTTGCTCTCTCGCCCGCGGGGGGCTGCCTTCGGGCCCCGGCCCCCGCGTTCGGCCTGCCCCCGCGTGGGAGAGGCTAGGCGCCGCAGGGGCCCGGCCGACGTCGGCCGGCCGCGGCGGGCGACATGCCGGGGTTCCCGCATTCCTACAACAAAACGTCGTGCTTTCCACATGAAATCAATCCAGTAAAATCAGCCATATTTTTATGAGGCTGCCCACTGAATTTGGGGTCATTCCGGGCCGGTTCCTATTTTTTTCGGATTTCCTCGATTTTTAATGGTAGGAAAATAAAAAAAAATACTTCCCGACCTCGAAAAATCTGAAAAAATTAATAAAGTTGGATTGGATTTTTGCCAACCTCTGTGCAAAATTTCAGCTCAAAATACCAAGAAATGAATTTTTTAGAGGGGGGTGACAATTGGGACCTAGTAGTGTCTACCCCGCGGAGCCGCAATAACACTTATTGCTCTTTAGGGGGGTGCCCCCGACCGGCCCCAGGCGCGGCGGGCCGGCGCCCCATAGGCTCGCCGCGGGGATATGAGGGCTGTTGCTACACTCGGACTAAAGTGGGGGGCCTCATGGCCCGAAGTATTGCCGGCATCGATGACCCGTTTCCGGCCGGCGACGACCCGATTCCGGCCACCGTCTTCGGGACCCGCTCCAAGCCGTCGGGCGCGTTGGGGCTGCTTATCTGCGGCGTGGGCGTGGCATTCATTTGCCGTGCTCGTTCCAAGGTCCGGGCGGCCGCTGCGGCCGTCTCGCTTGCCGCGACGTCCCGGCGGCGGTGGCCGCCGCCCCCGCTCGCAAGTCGGAGGCTCGGGCCGGCGTGGGCCGGTGCGGACCGCCGAGCTTGGGGATTGCGAGGAGAGCTCTACGCCGGCGTGGGCGTGGCATTAAATTGCCGTGCGCGCGCCCATGCGTTGGCTCTCCTCGCAA
>JAGMVL010002226.1:47500-52500 GCA_019202695.1 Populus x sibirica | reverse complement strand
GAGAAAGACCACTGGTTTAGACACTGGGGCAGTGGCAGCCCGCGGGACAGTGTCGGCAGATTCGGCAGCGCTGGCTTGGAATCGGAACAGCAGGTGCTGACGATGAGTCCGGACGATTTATGATCCAGGGCTTGACGGAAAAGACCGTTGGTCCAGAAAATGGGGCTGCGGCAGCCATGCCAACAGGGGGAAAATCGGCAGCGCAGATTTGTGCAGCTGCAGGTTCGTCGGGGAAAATCGGCAGCGCAGATCTTTCGACGAACAAGGGCTGGACGCTGGACTGGCCGGGCCAGGCAGGAAAATTCGTCAGGGGGGCACGCCGACGAAACAGCGCTGGTTTAGACACGGTGGGTGCAGTGTTGGAATCGGCAGCGCCGACGAAATCGGGCAGCAGGGTGCTGGCGATGAGTCCGGACGATTTATAGTCCAAGGCTCGACGAGAAAGACCACTGGTTTAGACACTGGGGCAGTGGCAGCCCGCGGGACAGTGTCGGCAGATTCGGCAGCGCTGGCTTGGAATCGGCAGAGCCGGCGAAATCGGCCGAGCCGGCAGAATCGGCAGCAGGTGCTGACGATGAGTCCGGACGATTTATGATCCAGGGCTTGACGGAAAAGACCGTTGGTCCAGACAATGGGGCAGCGGCAGCCATGCCAACAGGGGGAAAATCGGCAGCGCAGATTTGTGCAGCTGCAGGTTCGTCGGGGAAAATCGGCAGCGCAGATTTTTCGACGAACAAGGGCTGGACGCTGGACTGGCCGGGCCAGGCAGGAAAATTCATCAGGGGGGCACGCCGACGAAACAGCGCTGGTTTAGACACGGTGGGTGCAGTGTTGGAATCGGCAGCGCCGACGAAATCGGCAAAGTCGGCAGAATCGGCAGCAGGTGCTGGCGATGAGTCTGGACGATTTATAGTCCAAGGCTCGACGAGAAAGACCACTGGTTTAGACACTGGGGCAGTGGCAGCCCGCGGGACAGTGTCGGCAGATTCGGCAGCGCTGGCTTGGAATCGGCAGAGCCGGCGAAATCGGCCGAGCCGGCAGAATCGGCAGCAGGTGCTGACGATGAGTCTGGACGATTTATGATCCAGGGCTTGACGGAAAAGACCGTTGGTCCAGACAATGGGGCAGCGGCAGCCATGCCAACAGGGGGAAAATCGGCAGCGCAGATTTGTGCAGCTGCAGGTTCGTCGGGGAAAATCGGCAGCGCAGATTTTTCGACGAACAAGGGCTGGACGCTGGACTGGCCAGGCCAGGCAGGAAAATTCGTCAGGGGGGCACGCTGATGAAAGTAGGTTCGCCATGGAAAATCGGCAGCGCAGATTTTTCGACGAACACGGGCTGGACGATGGACTGTCCAGGCCAGGCA
Source organism: Populus x sibirica (assembly GCA_019202695.1). Classification (NCBI taxonomy): domain Eukaryota; kingdom Viridiplantae; phylum Streptophyta; class Magnoliopsida; order Malpighiales; family Salicaceae; genus Populus; species Populus x sibirica. The sequence continues at coordinate 51,134 of JAGMVL010002226.1, read as the reverse complement.
GGAAAATTCGCCGAGGGGACACGCTGACGAAACAGCGCTGGTTCAGACACGGTGGGCGCAGTGTTGGAATCGGCAGCGCCGACAAAATCGGCAAAGTCGGCAGAATCGGCAGCAGGTGCTGGCGATGAGTCAGGACGGACTGGATAGTCCAAGGCTCGACGAGAAAGACCGCTGGTTTAGACACTGGGGCAGTGGCAGCTTGCGGGACAGTGTCGGCAGATTCGGCAGCAGTGTCTGCAGATTCGGCAGCGTTGGCTTGGTGGCGCGGTGGGCCGATGCGAGTGGGGACTTGGGCTGCGGGCAGAGAAAGCAAGAGTTTTCCCGATGCCGCCGGGAAAACGCTCCTCGGGATGGCCGGGTGAGATGACCCGGCGGCCCGCGACGGGTCATTCAATTCCATGCCCCGTCAACATAACTCCCGATGTACCGTTTGCTCTTTCGGAAGAAGAGATCCATCCCCCCATCCTCGGCCAGCCAAAAACGCTCCAATTAATGGCCGGGTGAGATGACCCGGCGGCCCGCGACGCGTCATTCAAATCACCGCCCTATGGGCTACAACCGCCGATGGGGGGATTAGAGGCCCGCCATGGTGGTGAGGGGCGGCGAAGACCGTGATAGCTAGAGTGTTTCCGAGGATGATGGGAAGAAGGCCCTCGCGTCATTCAATTATCTTCCCTATCAACTTGGCTCCCGTTGGCGGGATTGGAGGCCTACTGTTACAGGGCTAAAATCGTCAGGGGAAGAGCCGACGAAACAATGCCGGTTTGGATGCAGGGGGTAGTGTTGGAATCGGCAGCGCCGACAAAATCGGCAGAATCGGCAAAGTCGACAGAATGTCTGGACAGACTGGATAGTCCAAGGCTAGACAAAAAAGACCGTTGGTCTGGACATTGGGGCAGCGGCAGACATGCCAACAGGGGGGAAATCGGCAGCGCAGATTTGTGCAGCTGCAGGTTCGTCGGGGAAATCGGCAGCGCAGATTTTTCGACGAACACGGGCTGGAAGATGGACTGTCCAGGCCAGGCAGGGAAATTCCTCAAGGGGACACGCTGACGAAACAGCGCTGGTTTAGACACGGTGGGTGCAGTGTTGGAATCGGCAGCGCCGACGAAATCGGCAAAGTCGGCAGAATCGGCAAAGTCGGCAGAATCGGCAAAGTCGGCAGAATCGGCAGCAGGTGCTGGCGATGAGTCTGGACGATTTATAGTCCAGGGCTTGATGGAAAAGACTGTTGGTCCAGACAATGGGGCAGTGGCAGCGCAGATTTGTGCAGCTGCAGGTTCGTCGGGGAAAATCGGCAGCGCAGATTTTCCGACGAACAGGGGCTGGGCGCTGGACGGGCCAGGCAGGAAAAATTGTCGGGGGGGCACGCTGACGAAAGTAGGCTCGTCGGGGAAAATCGGCAGCGCAGATTTTTCGACGAACAGGGGCTGGGCGCTGGACGGGCCAGGCAGGAAAAATCGTCAGGGGGGCACGCCGATGAAAGTAGGCTCGCCGGGGAAAATCGGCAGCGCAGATTTTTCGACGAACAGGGGCTGGGCGCTGGACGGGCCAGGCAGGAAAAATCGTCAGGGGGGCACGCTGATGAAAGTAGGCTCGCCGGGAAAATCGGCAGCGCAGATTTTTCGACGAACATGGGCTGTCCAGGCCAGGCAGGAAAATTCGTCGGGGAAAATCGGCAGCGCAGATTTTTCGACGAACATGGGCTGGACCGGCCGGGCCAGGCAGGAAAAATTGTCGGGGGGGCACGCTGACGAAAGTAGGCTCGCCGGGGAAAATCGGCAGCGCAGATTTTTCGACGAACATGGGTCTGTCCAGGCCAGGCAGGAAAATTGCGGGGGAAAATCGGCAGCGCAGATTTTTCGACGAACATGGGCTGTCCAGGCCAGGCAGGAAAATTCGCCGGGGAAAATCGGCAGCGCAGATTTTTCGACGAACAGGGGCTGGACCGGCCGGGCCAGGCAGGAAAAATTGTCGGGGGGGCACGCCGACGAAAGTAGGCTCGTCGGGGAAAATCGGCTGCGCAGATTTTTCGACGAACAGGGGCTGGACGCTGGACCGGCCGGGCCAGGCAGGAAAATTCGTCAGGGGGGCACGCCGACGAAAACAGGGGCTGCCGCGTGGAAAATGGCAGCCTACACGCAGATGCGACCCGGCAAAGCACGCGACGGCTTGTGCAGGTCATGGGTTCGACTTGGCGCGATCTGAAACCTGGACGAGCCAGCGCGGTGGCCTGTCATGCCCCGTGCAGGGGGGCCTGCCGCGGAGACAGCCCCCTCGCGGGCTCGACAGCGCAGGCCAGCGTCCCCGACGTCGCCGGGCCGCGGCAGCGAGCCGCTGGGGTTCCCGCATTCGCACAAGAAAACGTCGTGCTTTCCACATGAAACCAATCCAGTAAAATCAGCCATATTTTTATGAGGCCGCCCACCGAATTTGGGGTAATTCCGGGCCGGTTCCTATTTTTGCGGATTTACTCGATTTCTAATGGTAGGAAAATTAAAACAAATACTTCGCGGCCTCGAAAAAAATCTGGAAAAATTAATAAAGTTGGATTGGATTTTTTCCAACCTCTCGTGCAAAATTTCAGCTCAAAATACCAAGAAATGAATTTTTTAGAGGGGGGTGACAAATGGGACCTAGTAGTGTCTACCCCCGCGTAGCCGAAATAACACTTATTGCTCTTTAGGGAGCCTCTACGTTCGGCCACCAGGCCGGCGCCGGCAGCGCCCCCTCAAAGACCACACGCGCGCGCGCCCGCCCGCGCTAGGCGCCGGGGCGCCGGGCTCGAGGGCCCGGGGCCCTTGGGGGCCCTTGGGCGCTGGGCGCGCGCGCGGCCCCCGCAGCCCATGCCGCGCTGCGCGACGCGCGGACAGCCCCCCGCTGGCTTGCTCTCTTGCCCGCGGGGGCTGCGCCCGGGCCCCGGCCCCCGCGTTTCGGGCCCCGCCCGGGGGGGAGAGGCTAGGCGCCGCAGGGGCCGCCCCGACGTCGCCGGGCCGCGGCAGCGACAGCCCCCGCCGGGCTTGCTCTCTCGCCCGCGGGGGCCGCCTTCGGGCCCCGGCCCCCCGCGTTCGGGCCTCGCCCCCCGCGTGGGAGAGGCTAGGCGCCGCAGGGGCCAGCCCGACGTCGCCGGGCCGCGGCAGCGACATGCCGGGGTTCCCGCATTCCTACAACAAAACGTCGTGCTTTCCACATGAAATCAATCCAGTAAAATCAGCCATATTTTTATGAGGCCGCCCACTGAATTTGGGGTCATTCCGGGCCGGTTCCTATTTTTTTCGGATTTCCTCGATTTTTAATGGTAGGAAAATAAAAAAAAATACTTCCCGACCTCGAAAAAATCTGAAAAAATTAATAAAGTTGGATTGGATTTTTGCCAACCTCTCGTGCAAAATTTCAGCTCAAAATACCAAGAAATGAATTTTTTAGAGGGGGGGTGACAAATGGGACCTAGTAGTGTCTACCCTCGCGTAGCCGCAATAACACTTATTGCTCTTTAGGGGGTGCCCCCCGACCGGCCCCGGGGCGCGCCGGGCCGGCGCCCATAGGCCCGCCGCGGGGATATGAGGGCCGTTGCTACACTCGGACTAAAGTGGGGGGCCTCATGGCCCGAAGTATTGCCGGATCGATGACCCGT
>JAGMVL010002226.1:35000-40000 GCA_019202695.1 Populus x sibirica | reverse complement strand
CGGACGATTTATGGTCCAGGGCTTGACGGAAAAGACCGTTGGTCCAGACAATGGGGCAGCGGCAGCCATGCCAACAGGGGGAAATCGGCAGCGCAGATTTGTGCAACTGCAGGTTCGTCGGGGAAAATCGGCAGCACAGATTTTTCGACGAACAAGGGCTGGACGCTGGACTGGCCGGGCCAGGCAGAAAATTCGTCAGGGGGGCACGCCGACGAAACAGCGCTGGTTTAGACACGGTGGGTGCAAGTGTTGGAATCGGCAGCGCCGACGAAATCGGCAAAGTCGGCAGAATCGGCAGCAGGTGCTGGCGATGAGTCCGGACGATTTATAGTCCAAGGCTCGACGAGAAAGACCACTGGTTTAGACACTGGGGCAGTGGCAGCCCGCGGGACAGTGTCGGCAGATTCGGCAGCGCTGGCTTGGAATCGGCAGAACAGCAGGTGCTGACGATGAGTCCGGACGATTTATGATCCAGGGCTTGACGGAAAAGACCGTTGGTCCAGAAAATGGGGCTGCGGCAGCCATGCCAACAGGGGGAAAATCGGCAGCGCAGATTTGTGCAGCTGCAGGTTCGTCGGGGAAAATCGGCAGCGCAGATCTTTCGACGAACAAGGGCTGGACGCTGGACTGGCCGGGCCAGGCAGAAAATTCGTCAGGGGGCACGCCGACGAAACAGCGCTGGTTTAGACACGGTGGGTGCAGTGTTGGAATCGGCAGCGCCGACGAAATCGGCAAAGCAGGGAATCAGCAGGTGCTGGCGATGAGTCTGGACGATTTATAGTCCAAGGCTCGACGAGAAAGACCACTGGTTTAGACACTGGGGCAGTGGCAGCCCGCGGGACAGTGTCGGCAGATTCGGCAGCACTGGCTTGGAATCGGCAGAGCCGGCGAAATCGGCCGAGCCGGCAGAATCGGCAGCAGGTGCCGACGATGAGTCCGGACGATTTATGATCCAGGGCTTGACGGAAAAGACCGTTGGTCCAGACAATGGGGCAGCGGCAGCCATGCCAACAGGGGGGAAAATCGGCAGCGCAGATTTGTGTAGCTGCAGGTTCGTCGGGGAAAATCGGCAGCGCAGATTTTTCGACGAACAAGGGCTGGACGCTGGACTGGCCGGGCCAGGCAGGAAAATTCATCAGGGGGCACGCCGACGAAACAGCGCTGGTTTAGACACGGTGGGTGCAGTGTTGGAATCGGCAGCGCCGACGAAATCGGCAAAGTCGGCAGAATCGGCAGCAGGTGCTGGCGATGAGTCTGGACGATTTATAGTCCAAGGCTCGACGAGAAAGACCACTGGTTTAGACACTGGGGCAGTGGCAGCCCGCGGGACAGTGTCGGCAGATTCGGCAGCGCTGGCTTGGAATCGGCAGAGCCGGCGAAATCGGCCGAGCCGGCAGAATCGGCAGCAGGTGCTGACGATGAGTCTGGACGATTTATGATCCAGGGCTTGACGGAAAAGACCGTTGGTCCAGACAATGGGGCAGCGGCAGCCATGCCAACAGGGGGAAAATCGGCAGCGCAGATTTGTGCAGCTGCAGGTTCGTCGGGGAAAATCGGCAGCGCAGATTTTTCGACGAACAAGGGCTGGACGCTGGACTGGCCAGGCCAGGCAGGAAAATTCGTCAGGGGGGCACGCCGATGAAAGTAGGTTCGTCATGGAAAATCGGCAGCGCAGATTTTTCGACGAACACGGGCCGGACGATGGACTGTCCAGGCCAGGCAGGAAAATTCGCCGAGGGGACACGCCGACGAAACAGCGCTGGTTCAGACACGGTGGGCGCAGTGTTGGAATCGGCAGCGCCGACAAAATCGGCAAAGTCGGCAGAATCGGCAGCAGGTGCCGGCGATGAGTCAGGACGGACTGGATAGTCCAAGGCTCGACGAGAAAGACCGCTGGTTTAGACACTGGGGCAGTGGCAGCCCGCGGGACAGTGTCGGCAGATTCGGCAGCAGTGTCTGCAGATTCGGCAGCGTTGGCTTGGTGGCGCGGTGGGCCGATGCGAGTGGGGACTTGGGCTGCGGGCAGTGAAAGCAAGAGTTTTCCCGATGCCGCCGGGAAAACGCTCCTCGGATGGCCGGGTGAGATGACCCGGCGGCCCGCGACGGGTCATTCAATTCCATGCCCCGTCAACATAACTCCCGATGTACCGTTTGCTCTTTCGGAAGAAGAGATCCATCCCCCCATCCTCGGCCAGCCAAAAACGCTCCAATTAATGGCCGGGTGAGATGACCCGGCGGCCCGCGACGCGTCATTCAAATCACCGCCCTATGGGCTACAACCGCCGATGGGGGGATTAGAGGCCCGCCATGGTGGTGAGGGGCGGCGAAGACCGTGATAGCTAGAGTGTTTCCGAGGATGATGGGAAGAAGGCCCTCGCGTCATTCAATTATCTTCCCTATCAACTTGGCTCCCGTTGGCGGGATTGGAGGCCTACTGTTACAGGGCTAAAATCGTCAGGGGAAGAGCCGACGAAACAATGCCGGTTTGGATGCAGGGGGTAGTGTTGGAATGGCAGCGCCGACAAAATCGGCAGAATCGGCAAAGTCGACAGAATGTCTGGACAGACTGGATAGTCCAAGGCTAGACAAAAAAGACCGTTGGTCTGGACATTGGGGCAGCGGCAGACATGCCAACAGGGGGGAAATCGGCAGCGCAGATTTGTGCAGCTGCAGGTTCGTCGGGGAAATCGGCAGCGCAGATTTTTCGACGAACACGGGCTGGAAGATGGACTGTCCAGGCCAGGCAGGGAAATTCCTCAAGGGGACACGCTGACGAAACAGCGCTGGTTTAGACACGGTGGGTGCAGTGTTGGAATCGGCAGCGCCGACGAAATCGGCAAAGTCGGCAGAATCGGCAAAGTCGGCAGAATCGGCAAAGTCGGCAGAATCGGCAGCAGGTGCTGGCGATGAGTCTGGACGATTTATAGTCCAGGGCTTGATGGAAAAGACTGTTGGTCCAGACAATGGGGCAGTGGCAGCGCAGATTTGTGCAGCTGCAGGTTCGCCGGGGAAAATCGGCAGCGCAGATTTTCCGACGAACAGGGGCTGGGCGCTGGACGGGCCAGGCAGGAAAAATTGTCGGGGGGGCACGCCGACGAAAGTAGGCTCGTCGGGGAAAATCGGCAGCGCAGATTTTTCGACGAACAGGGGCTGGGCGCTGGACGGGCCAGGCAGGAAAAATCGTCAGGGGGGCACGCTGATGAAAGTAGGCTCGCCGGGGAAAATCGGCAGCGCAGATTTTTCGACGAACAGGGGCTGGGCGCTGGACGGGCCAGGCAGGAAAAATCGTCAGGGGGGCACGCTGATGAAAGTAGGCTCGTCGGGGAAAATCGGCAGCGCAGATTTTTCGACGAACATGGGCTGTCCAGGCCAGGCAGGAAAATTCGTCGGGGAAAATCGGCAGCGCAGATTTTTCGACGAACATGGGCTGGACCGGCCGGGCCAGGCAGGAAAAATTGTCGGGGGGGCACGCTGACGAAAGTAGGCTCGTCGCGGGAAAATCGGCAGCGCAGATTTTTCGACGAACATGGGCTGTCCAGGCCAGGCAGGAAAATTCGTCGGGGAAAATCGGCAGCGCAGATTTTTCGACGAACATGGGCTGTCCAGGCCAGGCAGGAAAATTCGCCGGGGAAAATCGGCAGCGCAGATTTTTCGACGAACAGGGGCTGGACCGGCCGGGCCAGGCAGGAAAAATTGTCTGGGGGGCACGCTGACGAAAGTAGGCTCGCCGGGGAAAATCGGCTGCGCAGATTTTTCGACGAACAGGGGCTGGACGCTGGACCGGCCGGGCCAGGCAGGAAAATTCGTCAGGGGGGCACGCTGACGAAAACAGGGGCTGCCGCGTGGAAAATGGCAGCCTACACGCAGATGCGACCCGGCAAAGCACGCGACGGCTTGTGCAGGTCATGGGTTCGACTTGGCGCGATCTGAAACCTGGACGAGCCAGCGCGGTGGCCTGTCATGCCCCGTGCAGGGGGGGCCTGCCGCGGAGACAGCCCTCGCGGGCTCGACAGCGCAGGCCAGCGTCCCCGACGTCGCTGGCCGCGGCAGCGAGCCGCTGGGGTTCCCGCGATTCGCACAAGAAAACGTCGTGCTTTCCACATGAAACCAATCCAGTAAAATCAGCCATATTTTTATGAGGCCGCCCACCGAATTTGGGGTAATTCCGGGCCGGTTCCTATTTTTGCGGATTTACTCGATTTCTAATGGTAGGAAAATTAAAACAAATACTTCGCGGCCTCGAAAAAATCTGGAAAAATTAATAAAGTTGGATTGGATTTTTTCCAACCTCTCGTGCAAAATTTCAGCTCAAAATACCAAGAAATGAATTTTTTAGAGGGGGGGTGACAAATGGGACCTAGTAGTGTCTACCCCCGCGTAGCCGAAATAACACTTATTGCTCTTTAGGGAGCCTCTACGTTCGGCCACCAGGCCGGCGCCCGGCAGCGCCCCCTCAAAGACCACACGCGCGCGCGCGCCGCCCGCGCTAGGCGCTCGGGGCGCCGGGGCTCGAGGGCCCGGGGCCCTTGGGGGCCCTTGGGCGCTTGGGCGCGCGCGCGGCCCCCGCAGCCCATGCCGCGCGCGCGCGACGCGCGGACAGCCCCCTCGCGGCTTGCTCTCTTGCCCGCGGGGCCGCCGGGCCCCGGCCCCCGCGTTTCGGGCCCGCCCCGCGGGGAGAGGCTAGGCGCCGCAGGGGCCGCCCCGACGTCGCCGGGCCGCGGCAGCGACAGCCCCCGCCGGGCTTGCTCTCTCGCCCGCGGGGGCCGCTCGGGCCCCGGCCCCCGCGTTCTCGGGCCTCGCCCCCCGCGTGGGAGAGGCTAGGCGCCGCAGGGGCCCCGACGACGCCGGCCGGCCGCGGCAGCGACATGCCGGGGTTCCCGCATTCCTACAACAAAACGTCGTGCTTTCCACATGAAATCAATCCAGTAAAATCAGCCATATTTTTATGAGGCCGCCCACCGAATTTGGGGTCATTCCGGGCCGGTTCCTATTTTTTTCGG
>JAGMVL010002226.1:22500-25000 GCA_019202695.1 Populus x sibirica | reverse complement strand
TCCCCCCATCCTCGGCCAGCCAAAAACGCTCCAATTAATGGCCGGGTGAGATGACCCGGCGGCCCGCGACGCGTCATTCAAATCACCGCCCTATGGGCTACAACCGCCGATGGGGGGATTAGAGGCCCGCCATGGTGGTGAGGGGCGGCGAAGACCGTGATAGCTAGAGTGTTTCCGAGGATGATGGGAAGAAGGCCCTCGCGTCATTCAATTATCTTCCCTATCAACTTGGCTCCCGTTGGCGGGATTGGAGGCCTACTGTTACAGGGCTAAAATCGTCAGGGGAAGAGCCGACGAAACAATGCTGGTTTGGATGCAGGGGGTAGTGTTGGAATTCGGCAGCGCCGACAAAATCGGCAGAATCGGCAAAGTCGACAGAATGTCTGGACAGACTGGATAGTCCAAGGCTAGACAAAAAAGACTGTTGGTCTGGACATTGGGGCAGCGGCAGACATGCCAACAGGGGGGAAATCGGCAGCGCAGATTTGTGTAGCTGCAGGTTCGTCGGGGAAATCGGCAGCGCAGATTTTTCGACGAACACGGGCTGGAAGATGGACTGTCCAGGCCAGGCAGGGAAATTCCTCAAGGGGACACGCTGACGAAACAGCGCTGGTTTAGACACGGTGGGTGCAGTGTTGGAATCGGCAGCGCCGACGAAATCGGCAAAGTCGGCAGAATCGGCAAAGTCGGCAGAATCGGCAAAGTCGGCAGAATCGGCAGCAGGTGCTGGCGATGAGTCTGGACGATTTATAGTCCAGGGCTTGATGGAAAAGACTGTTGGTCCAGACAATGGGGCAGTGGCAGCGCAGATTTGTGCAGCTGCAGGTTCGGCGGGGAAAATCGGCAGCGCAGATTTTCCGACGAACAGGGGCTGGGCGCTGGACGGGCCAGGCAGGAAAAATTGTCGGGGGGCACGCTGACGAAAGTAGGCTCGTCGGGGAAAATCGGCAGCGCAGATTTTTCGACGAACAGGGGCTGGGCGCTGGACGGGCCAGGCAGGAAAAATCGTCGGGGGGCACGCCGATGAAAGTAGGCTCGCCGGGGAAAATCGGCAGCGCAGATTTTTCGACGAACAGGGGCTGGGCGCTGGACGGGCCAGGCAGGAAAAATCGTCAGGGGGGCACGCTGATGAAAGTAGGCTCGTCGGGGAAAATCGGCAGCGCAGATTTTTCGACGAACATGGGCTGTCCAGGCCAGGCAGGAAAATTCGTCGGGGAAAATCGGCAGCGCAGATTTTTCGACGAACATGGGCTGGACCGGCCGGGCCAGGCAGGAAAAATTGTCGGGGGGGCACGCTGACGAAAGTAGGCTCGCCGGGGAAAATCGGCAGCGCAGATTTTTCGACGAACATGGGCTGTCCAGGCCAGGCAGGAAAATTGCCGGGGAAAATCGGCAGCGCAGATTTTTCGACGAACATGGGCTGTCCAGGCCAGGCAGGAAAATTCGTCCGGGGAAAATCGGCAGCGCAGATTTTTCGACGAACAGGGGCTGGACCGGCCGGGCCAGGCAGGAAAAATTGTCGGGGGGGCACGCTGACGAAAGTAGGCTCGCCGGGGAAAATCGGCTGCGCAGATTTTTCGACGAACAGGGGCTGGACGCTGGACCGGCCGGGCCAGGCAGGAAAATTCGTCAGGGGGGCACGCTGACGAAAACAGGGGCTGCCGCGTGGAAAATGGCAGCCTACACGCAGATGCGACCCGGCAGCACGCGACGGCTTGTGCAGGTCATGGGTTCGACTTGGCGCGATCTGAAACCTGGACGAGCCAGCGCGGTGGCCTGTCATGCCCCGTGCAGGGGGGGCCTGCCGCGGAGACAGCCCTCGCGGGCTCGACAGCGCAGGCCAGCCAGCGCCCCGACGTCGCCGGGCCGCGGCAGCGAGCCGCTGGGGTTCCCGCATTCGCACAAGAAAACGTCGTGCTTTCCACATGAAACCAATCCAGTAAAATCAGCCATATTTTTATGAGGCCGCCCACCGAATTTGGGGTAATTCCGGGCCGGTTCCTATTTTTGCGGATTTACTCGATTTCTAATGGTAGGAAAATTAAAACAAATACTTCGCGGCTCGAAAAAATCTGGAAAAATTAATAAAGTTGGATTGGATTTTTTCCAACCTCTCGTGCAAAATTTCAGCTCAAAATACCAAGAAATGAATTTTTTAGAGGGGGGTGACAAATGGGACCTAGTAGTGTCTACCCCCGCGTAGCCGAAATAACACTTATTGCTCTTTAGGGAGCCTCTACGTTCGGCCACCAGGCCGGCGCCGGCGCCGCCCCTCAAAGACCACACGCGCGCGCGCCCGCCCGCGCCGCGCTAGGCGCCGGGGCGCCGGGCTCGAGGGCCCGGGGCCCTTGGGGGCCCTTGGGCGCTTGGCGCGCGCGCCCCCGCAGCCATGCCGCGCTGCGCGACGCGCGGACAGCCCCCCGCCGGGCTTGCTCTCTTGCCCGCGGGGGCCGCCGGCCCCGGCCCCCCGCGTTTCGGGCCGCCCCCGCGGGGGAGAGGC
>JAGMVL010002226.1:10000-12500 GCA_019202695.1 Populus x sibirica | reverse complement strand
CCGGATAGTCCAAGGCTCGACGAGAAAGACCGCCGGTTTAGACACTGGGGCAGTGGCAGCCTGCGGGACAGTGTCGGCAGATTCGGCAGCAGTGTCTGCAGATTCGGCAGCGTTGGCTTGGTGGCGCGGTGGGCCGATGCGAGTGGGGACTTGGGCTGCGGGCAGTGAAAGCAAGAGTTTTCCCGATGCCGCCGGGAAAACGCTCCTCGGGATGGCCGGGTGAGATGACCCGGCGGCCCGCGACGGGTCATTCAATTCCATGCCCCGTCAACATAACTCCCGATGTACCGTTTGCTCTTTCGGAAGAAGAGATCCATCCCCCCATCCTCGGCCAGCCAAAAACGCTCCAATTAATGGCCGGGTGAGATGACCCGGCGGCCCGCGACGCGTCATTCAAATCACCGCCCTATGGGCTACAACCGCCGATGGGGGGATTAGAGGCCCGCCATGGTGGTGAGGGGCGGCGAAGACCGTGATAGCTAGAGTGTTTCCGAGGATGATGGGAAGAAGGCCCCTCGCGTCATTCAATTATCTTCCCTATCAACTTGGCTCCCGTTGGCGGGATTGGAGGCCTACTGTTACAGGGCTAAAATCGTCAGGGGAAGAGCCGACGAAACAATGCCGGTTTGGATGCAGGGGGTAGTGTTGGAATCGGCAGCGCCGACAAAATCGGCAGAATCGGCAAAGTCGACAGAATGTCTGGACAGACTGGATAGTCCAAGGCTAGACAAAAAAGACTGTTGGTCTGGACATTGGGGCAGCGGCAGACATGCCAACAGGGGGGAAATCGGCAGCGCAGATTTGTGCAGCTGCAGGTTCGTCGGGGAAATCGGCAGCGCAGATTTTTCGACGAACACGGGCTGGAAGATGGACTGTCCAGGCCAGGCAGGGAAATTCCTCAAGGGGACACGCTGACGAAACAGCGCTGGTTTAGACACGGTGGGTGCAGTGTTGGAATCGGCAGCGCCGACGAAATCGGCAAAGTCGGCAGAATCGGCAAAGTCGGCAGAATCGGCAAAGTCGGCAGAATCGGCAGCAGGTGCTGGCGATGAGTCTGGACGATTTATAGTCCAGGGCTTGATGGAAAAGACTGTTGGTCCAGACAATGGGGCAGTGGCAGCGCAGATTTGTGCAGCTGCAGGTTCGTCGGGGAAAATCGGCAGCGCAGATTTTCCGACGAACAGGGGCTGGGCGCTGGACGGGCCAGGCAGGAAAAATTGTCGGGGGGGGCACGCTGACGAAAGTAGGCTCGTCGGGGAAAATCGGCAGCGCAGATTTTTCGACGAACAGGGGCTGGGCGCTGGACGGGCCAGGCAGGAAAAATCGTCAGGGGGGCACGCCGATGAAAGTAGGCTCGTCCGGGGAAAATCGGCAGCGCAGATTTTTCGACGAACAGGGGCTGGGCGCTGGACGGGCCAGGCAGGAAAATCGTCAGGGGGGCACGCTGATGAAAGTAGGCTCGCCGTGGGAAAATCGGCAGCGCAGATTTTTCGACGAACATGGGCTGTCCAGGCCAGGCAGGAAAATTCGTCGGGGAAAATCGGCAGCGCAGATTTTTCGACGAACATGGGCTGGACCGGCCGGGCCAGGCAGGAAAAATTGTCGGGGGGCACGCCGACGAAAGTAGGCTCGCCGGGGAAAATCGGCAGCGCAGATTTTTCGACGAACATGGGCTGTCCAGGCCAGGCAGGAAAATTGCCGGGGAAAATCGGCAGCGCAGATTTTTCGACGAACATGGGCTGTCCAGGCCAGGCAGGAAAATTCGTCGGGGAAAATCGGCAGCGCAGATTTTTCGACGAACAGGGGCTGGACCGGCCGGGCCAGGCAGGAAAAATTGTCGGGGGGCACGCTGACGAAAGTAGGCTCGTCGGGGAAAATCGGCTGCGCAGATTTTTCGACGAACAGGGGCTGGACGCTGGACCGGCCGGGCCAGGCAGGAAAATTCGCCAGGGGGGCACGCTGACGAAAACAGGGGCTGCCGCGTGGAAAATGGCAGCCTACACGCAGATGCGACCCGGCAGCACGCGACGGCTTGTGCAGGTCATGGGTTCGACTTGGCGCGATCTGAAACCTGGACGAGCCAGCGCGGTGGCCTGTCATGCCCCGTGCAGGGGGGGCCTGCCGCGGAGACAGCCCCTCGCGGGCTCGACAGCGCAGGCCAGCGTCCCCGACGTCGCTGGCCGCGGCAGCGAGCCGCTGGGGTTCCCGCATTCGCACAAGAAAACGTCGTGCTTTCCACATGAAACCAATCCAGTAAAATCAGCCATATTTTTATGAGGCCGCCCACCGAATTTGGGGTAATTCCGGGCCGGTTCCTATTTTTGCGGATTTACTCGATTTCTAATGGTAGGAAAATTAAAACAAATACTTCGCGTCTCGAAAAAATCTGGAAAAATTAATAAAGTTGGATTGGATTTTTTCCAACCTCTCGTGCAAAATTTCAGCTCAAAATACCAAGAAATGAATTTTTTAGAGGGGGGGTGACAAATGGGACCTAGTA
>JAGMVL010001767.1:50000-52500 GCA_019202695.1 Populus x sibirica | reverse complement strand
GCAGGAAAATTCGTCAGGGGGGCACGCTGATGAAAGTAGGTTCGTCATGGAAAATCGGCAGCGCAGATTTTTCGACGAACACGGGCTGGACGATGGACTGTCCAGGCCAGGCAGGAAAATTCGTCGAGGGGACACGCTGACGAAACAGCGCTGGTTCAGACACGGTGGGCGCAGTGTTGGAATCGGGCAGCGCCGACAAAATCGGCAAAGTCGGCAGAATCGGCAGCAGGTGCTGGCGATGAGTCAGGACGGACTGGATAGTCCAAGGCTCGACGAGAAAGACCGCTGGTTTAGACACTGGGGCAGTGGCAGCCCGCGGGACAGTGTCGGCAGATTCGGCAGCAGTGTCTGCAGATTCGGCAGCGTTGGCTTGGTGGCGCGGTGGGCCGATGCGAGTGGGGACTTGGGCTGCGGGCAGTGAAAGCAAGAGTTTTCCCGATGCTGCCGGGAAAACGCTCCCTCGGGATGGCCGGGTGAGATGACCCGGCGGCCCGCGACGGGTCATTCAATTCCATGCCCCGTCAACATAACTCCCGATGTACCGTTTGCTCTTTCGGAAGAAGAGATCCATCCCCCCATCCTCGGCCAGCCAAAAACGCTCCAATTAATGGCCGGGTGAGATGACCCGCGGCCCGCGACGCGTCATTCAAATCACTGCCCTATGGGCTACAACCGCTGATGGGGGGATTAGAGGCCTGCCATGGTGGTGAGGGGCGGCGAAGACCGTGATAGCTAGAGTGTTTCCGAGGATGATGGGAAGAAGGCCCTCGCGTCATTCAATTATCTTCCCTATCAACTTGGCTCCCGCTGGCGGGATTGGAGGCCTACTGTTACAGGGCTAAAATCGTCAGGGGAAGAGCTGACGAAACAATGCTGGTTTGGATGCAGGGGGTAGTGTTGGAATCGGCAGCGCCGACAAAATCGGCAGAATCGGCAAAGTCGACAGAATGTCTGGACAGACTGGATAGTCCAAGGCTAGACAAAAAAGACTGTTGGTCTGGACATTGGGGCAGCGGCAGACATGCCAACAGGGGGGAAATCGGCAGCGCAGATTTGTGCAGCTGCAGGTTCGTCGGGGAAATCGGCAGCGCAGATTTTTCGACGAACACGGGCTGGAAGATGGACTGTCCAGGCCAGGCAGGGAAATTCCTCAAGGGGACACGCTGACGAAACAGCGCTGGTTTAGACACGGTGGGTGCAGTGTTGGAATCGGCAGCGCCGACGAAATCGGCAAAGTCGGCAGAATCGGCAAAGTCGGCAGAATCGGCAAAGTCGGCAGAATCGGCAGCAGGTGCTGGCGATGAGTCTGGACGATTTATAGTCCAGGGCTTGATGGAAAAGACTGTTGGTCCAGACAATGGGGCAGTGGCAGCGCAGATTTGTGCAGCTGCAGGTTCGTCGGGGAAAATCGGCAGCGCAGATTTTCCGACGAACAGGGGCTGGGCGCTGGACGGGCCAGGCAGGAAAAATTGTCGGGGGGCACGCTGACGAAAGTAGGCTCGTCGGGGAAAATCGGCAGCGCAGATTTTTCGACGAACAGGGGCTGGGCGCTGGACGGGCCAGGCAGGAAAAATCGTCAGGGGGGCACGCTGATGAAAGTAGGCTCGTCGGGGAAAATCGGCAGCGCAGATTTTTCGACGAACAGGGGCTGGGCGCTGGACGGGCCAGGCAGGAAAAATCGTCAGGGGGGCACGCTGATGAAAGTAGGCTCGCCGGGGAAAATCGGCAGCGCAGATTTTTCGACGAACATGGGCTGTCCAGGCCAGGCAGGAAAATTCGTCGGGGAAAATCGGCAGCGCAGATTTTTCGACGAACATGGGCTGGACCGGCCGGGCCAGGCAGGAAAAATTGTCGGGGGGGCACGCTGACGAAAGTAGGCTCGCCGGGGAAAATCGGCAGCGCAGATTTTTCGACGAACATGGGCTGTCCAGGCCAGGCAGGAAAATTCGTCGGGGAAAATCGGCAGCGCAGATTTTTCGACGAACATGGGCTGTCCAGGCCAGGCAGGAAAATTCGCCGGGGAAAATCGGCAGCGCAGATTTTTCGACGAACAGGGGCTGGACCGGCCGGGCCAGGCAGGAAAAATTGTCGGGGGGGCACGCTGACGAAAAGTAGGCTTCGTCGGGGGAAAATCGGCTGCGCAGATTTTTCGACGAACAGGGGCTGGACGCTGGACCGGCCGGGCCAGGCAGGAAAATTCGTCAGGGGGGCACGCTGACGAAAACAGGGGCTGCCGCGTGGAAAATGGCAGCCTACACGCAGATGCGACCCGGCAGCACGCGACGGCTTGTGCAGGTCATGGGTTCGACTTGGCGCGATCTGAAACCTGGACGAGCCAGCGCGGTGGCCTGTCATGCCCCGTGCAGGGGGGCCTGCCGCGGAGACAGCCCTCGCGGGCTCGACAGCGCAGGCCAGCGTCCCCGACGTCGCTGGCCGCGGCAGGCGAGCTGCTGGGGTTCCCGCATTCGCACAAGAAAACGTCGTGCTTTCCACATGAAAC
>JAGMVL010001767.1:37500-40000 GCA_019202695.1 Populus x sibirica | reverse complement strand
GGTTTAGACACTGGGGCAGTGGCAGCCCGCGGGACAGTGTCGGCAGATTCGGCAGCGCTGGCTTGGAATCGGCAGAGCCGGCGAAATCGGCCGAGCCGGCAGAATCGGCAGCAGGTGCTGACGATGAGTCTGGACGATTTATGATCCAGGGCTTGACGGAAAAGACCGTTGGTCCAGACAATGGGGCAGCGGCAGCCATGCCAACAGGGGGGAAAATCGGCAGCGCAGATTTGTGCAGCTGCAGGTTCGTCGGGGAAAATCGGCAGCGCAGATTTTTCGACGAACAAGGGCTGGACGCTGGACTGGCCAGGCCAGGCAGGAAAATTCGTCAGGGGGGCACGCTGATGAAAGTAGGTTCGTCATGGAAAATCGGCAGCGCAGATTTTTCGACGAACACGGGCTGGACGATGGACTGTCCAGGCCAGGCAGGAAAATTCGCCGAGGGGACACGCTGACGAAACAGCGCTGGTTCAGACACGGTGGGCGCAGTGTTGGAATCGGCAGCGCCGACAAAATCGGCAAAGTCGGCAGAATCGGCAGCAGGTGCTGGCGATGAGTCAGGACGGACTGGATAGTCCAAGGCTCGACGAGAAAGACCGCTGGTTTAGACACTGGGGCAGTGGCAGCCCGCGGGACAGTGTCGGCAGATTCGGCAGCAGTGTCTGCAGATTCGGCAGCGTTGGCTTGGTGGCGCGGTGGGCCGATGCGAGTGGGGACTTGGGCTGCGGGCAGTGAAAGCAAGAGTTTTCCCGATGCTGCCGGGAAAAACGCTCCTCGGGATGGCCGGGTGAGATGACCCGGCGGCCCGCGACGGGTCATTCAATTCCATGCCCCGTCAACATAACTCCCGATGTACCGTTTGCTCTTTCGGAAGAAGAGATCCATCCCCCCATCCTCGGCCAGCCAAAAACGCTCCAATTAATGGCCGGGTGAGATGACCCGGCGGCCCGCGACGCGTCATTCAAATCACTGCCCTATGGGCTACAACTGCTGATGGGGGGATTAGAGGCCTGCCATGGTGGTGAGGGGCGGCGAAGACCGTGATAGCTAGAGTGTTTCCGAGGATGATGGGAAGAAGGCCCCTCGCGTCATTCAATTATCTTCCCTATCAACTTGGCTCCCGTTGGCGGGATTGGAGGCCTACTGTTACAGGGCTAAAATCGTCAGGGGAAGAGCTGACGAAACAATGCTGGTTTGGATGCAGGGGGTAGTGTTGGAATCGGCAGCGCCGACAAAATCGGCAGAATCGGCAAAGTCGACAGAATGTCTGGACAGACTGGATAGTCCAAGGCTAGACAAAAAAGACTGTTGGTCTGGACATTGGGGCAGCGGCAGACATGCCAACAGGGGGGAAATCGGCAGCGCAGATTTGTGCAGCTGCAGGTTCGTCGGGGAAATCGGCAGCGCAGATTTTTCGACGAACACGGGCTGGAAGATGGACTGTCCAGGCCAGGCAGGGAAATTCCTCAAGGGGACACGCTGACGAAACAGCGCTGGTTTAGACACGGTGGGTGCAGTGTTGGAATCGGCAGCGCCGACGAAATCGGCAAAGTCGGCAGAATCGGCAAAGTCGGCAGAATCGGCAAAGTCGGCAGAATCGGCAGCAGGTGCTGGCGATGAGTCTGGACGATTTATAGTCCAGGGCTTGATGGAAAAGACTGTTGGTCCAGACAATGGGGCAGTGGCAGCGCAGATTTGTGCAGCTGCAGGTTCGTCGGGGAAAATCGGCAGCGCAGATTTTCCGACGAACAGGGGCTGGGCGCTGGACGGGCCAGGCAGGAAAAATTGTCGGGGGGGCACGCTGACGAAAGTAGGCTCGTCGGGGAAAATCGGCAGCGCAGATTTTTCGACGAACAGGGGCTGGGCGCTGGACGGGCCAGGCAGGAAAAATCGTCAGGGGGGCACGCTGATGAAAGTAGGCTCGTCGGGGAAAATCGGCAGCGCAGATTTTTCGACGAACAGGGGCTGGGCGCTGGACGGGCCAGGCAGGAAAAATCGTCAGGGGGGCACGCTGATGAAAGTAGGCTCGTCGGGGAAAATCGGCAGCGCAGATTTTTCGACGAACATGGGCTGTCCAGGCCAGGCAGGAAAATTCGTCGGGGAAAATCGGCAGCGCAGATTTTTCGACGAACATGGGCTGGACCGGCCGGGCCAGGCAGGAAAAATTGTCGGGGGGGCACGCTGACGAAAGTAGGCTCGTCGGGGAAAATCGGCAGCGCAGATTTTTCGACGAACATGGGCTGTCCAGGCCAGGCAGGAAAATTCGTCGGGGAAAATCGGCAGCGCAGATTTTTCGACGAACATGGGCTGTCCAGGCCAGGCAGGAAAATTCGTCGGGGAAAATCGGCAGCGCAGATTTTTCGACGAACAGGGGCTGGACCGGCCGGGCCAGGCAGGAAAAATTGTCGGGGGGGCACGCTGACGAAAGTAGGCTCGTCGGGGAAAATCGGCTGCGCAGATTTTTCGACGAACAGGGGCTGGACGCTGGACCGGCCGGGCC
>JAGMVL010001767.1:22500-27500 GCA_019202695.1 Populus x sibirica | reverse complement strand
GATCCAGGGCTTGACGGAAAAGACCGTTGGTCCAGACAATGGGGCAGCGGCAGCCATGCCAACAGGGGGAAAATCGGCAGCGCAGATTTGTGCAGCTGCAGGTTCGTCGGGGAAAATCGGCAGCGCAGATTTTTCGACGAACAAGGGCTGGACGCTGGACTGGCCGGGCCAGGCAGGAAAATTCATCAGGGGGGCACGCTGACGAAACAGCGCTGGTTTAGACACGGTGGGTGCAGTGTTGGAATCGGCAGCGCCGACGAAATCGGCAAAGTCGGCAGAATCGGCAGCAGGTGCTGGCGATGAGTCTGGACGATTTATAGTCCAAGGCTCGACGAGAAAGACCACTGGTTTAGACACTGGGGCAGTGGCAGCCCGCGGGACAGTGTCGGCAGATTCGGCAGCGCTGGCTTGGAATCGGCAGCAGGTGCTGACGATGAGTCTGGACGATTTATGATCCAGGGCTTGACGGAAAAGACCGTTGGTCCAGAAAATGGGGCTGCGGCAGCCATGCCAACAGGGGGAAAATCGGCAGCGCAGATTTGTGCAGCTGCAGGTTCGTCGGGGAAAATCGGCAGCGCAGATCTTTCGACGAACAAGGGCTGGACGCTGGACTGGCCGGGCCAGGCAGGAAAATTCGTCAGGGGGGCACGCTGACGAAACAGCGCTGGTTTAGACACGGTGGGTGCAGTGTTGGAATCGGCAGCGCCGACGAAATCGGCAGCAGGTGCTGGCGATGAGTCTGGACGATTTATAGTCCAAGGCTCGACGAGAAAGACCACTGGTTTAGACACTGGGGCAGTGGCAGCCCGCGGGACAGTGTCGGCAGATTCGGCAGCGCTGGCTTGGAATCGGCAGAGCCGGCGAAATCGGCCGAGCCGGCAGAATCGGCAGCAGGTGCTGACGATGAGTCTGGACGATTTATGATCCAGGGCTTGACGGAAAAGACCGTTGGTCCAGACAATGGGGCAGCGGCAGCCATGCCAACAGGGGGGAAAATCGGCAGCGCAGATTTGTGCAGCTGCAGGTTCGTCGGGGAAAATCGGCAGCGCAGATTTTTCGACGAACAAGGGCTGGACGCTGGACTGGCCGGGCCAGGCAGGAAAATTCATCAGGGGGGCACGCTGACGAAACAGCGCTGGTTTAGACACGGTGGGTGCAGTGTTGGAATCGGCAGCGCCGACGAAATCGGCAAAGTCGGCAGAATCGGCAGCAGGTGCTGGCGATGAGTCTGGACGATTTATAGTCCAAGGCTCGACGAGAAAGACCACTGGTTTAGACACTGGGGCAGTGGCAGCCCGCGGGACAGTGTCGGCAGATTCGGCAGCGCTGGCTTGGAATCGGCAGAGCCGGCGAAATCGGCCGAGCCGGCAGAATCGGCAGCAGGTGCTGACGATGAGTCTGGACGATTTATGATCCAGGGCTTGACGGAAAAGACCGTTGGTCCAGACAATGGGGCAGCGGCAGCCATGCCAACAGGGGGAAAATCGGCAGCGCAGATTTGTGCAGCTGCAGGTTCGTCGGGGAAAATCGGCAGCGCAGATTTTTCGACGAACAAGGGCTGGACGCTGGACTGGCCAGGCCAGGCAGGAAAATTCGTCAGGGGGGCACGCTGATGAAAGTAGGTTCGTCATGGAAAATCGGCAGCGCAGATTTTTCGACGAACACGGGCTGGACGATGGACTGTCCAGGCCAGGCAGGAAAATTCGTCGAGGGGACACGCTGACGAAACAGCGCTGGTTCAGACACGGTGGGCGCAGTGTTGGAATCGGCAGCGCCGACAAAATCGGCAAAGTCGGCAGAATCGGCAGCAGGTGCTGGCGATGAGTCAGGACGGACTGGATAGTCCAAGGCTCGACGAGAAAGACCGCTGGTTTAGACACTGGGGCAGTGGCAGCCCGCGGGACAGTGTCGGCAGATTCGGCAGCAGTGTCTGCAGATTCGGCAGCGTTGGCTTGGTGGCGCGGTGGGCCGATGCGAGTGGGGACTTGGGCTGCGGGCAGTGAAAGCAAGAGTTTTCCCGATGCTGCCGGGAAAAACGCTCCTCGGGATGGCCGGGTGAGATGACCCGGCGGCCCGCGACGGGTCATTCAATTCCATGCCCCGTCAACATAACTCCCGATGTACTGTTTGCTCTTTCGGAAGAAGAGATCCATCCCCCCATCCTCGGCCAGCCAAAAACGCTCCAATTAATGGCCGGGTGAGATGACCCGGCGGCCCGCGACGCGTCATTCAAATCACTGCCCTATGGGCTACAACTGCTGATGGGGGGATTAGAGGCCTGCCATGGTGGTGAGGGGCGGCGAAGACCGTGATAGCTAGAGTGTTTCCGAGGATGATGGGAAGAAGGCCCCTCGCGTCATTCAATTATCTTCCCTATCAACTTGGCTCCCGTTGGCGGGATTGGAGGCCTACTGTTACAGGGCTAAAATCGTCAGGGGAAGAGCTGACGAAACAATGCTGGTTTGGATGCAGGGGGTAGTGTTGGAATCGGCAGCGCCGACAAAATCGGCAGAATCGGCAAAGTCGACAGAATGTCTGGACAGACTGGATAGTCCAAGGCTAGACAAAAAAGACTGTTGGTCTGGACATTGGGGCAGCGGCAGACATGCCAACAGGGGGGAAATCGGCAGCGCA
Source organism: Populus x sibirica (assembly GCA_019202695.1). Classification (NCBI taxonomy): domain Eukaryota; kingdom Viridiplantae; phylum Streptophyta; class Magnoliopsida; order Malpighiales; family Salicaceae; genus Populus; species Populus x sibirica. The sequence continues at coordinate 24,866 of JAGMVL010001767.1, read as the reverse complement.
GATTTGTGCAGCTGCAGGTTCGTCGGGGAAATCGGCAGCGCAGATTTTTCGACGAACACGGGCTGGAAGATGGACTGTCCAGGCCAGGCAGGGAAATTCCTCAAGGGGACACGCTGACGAAACAGCGCTGGTTTAGACACGGTGGGTGCAGTGTTGGAATCGGCAGCGCCGACGAAATCGGCAAAGTCGGCAGAATCGGCAAAGTCGGCAGAATCGGCAAAGTCGGCAGAATCGGCAGCAGGTGCTGGCGATGAGTCTGGACGATTTATAGTCCAGGGCTTGATGGAAAAGACTGTTGGTCCAGACAATGGGGCAGTGGCAGCGCAGATTTGTGCAGCTGCAGGTTCGTCGGGGAAAATCGGCAGCGCAGATTTTCCGACGAACAGGGGCTGGGCGCTGGACGGGCCAGGCAGGAAAAATTGTCGGGGGGGCACGCTGACGAAAGTAGGCTCGTCGGGGAAAATCGGCAGCGCAGATTTTTCGACGAACAGGGGCTGGGCGCTGGACGGGCCAGGCAGGAAAAATCGTCAGGGGGGCACGCTGATGAAAGTAGGCTCGTCGGGGAAAATCGGCAGCGCAGATTTTTCGACGAACAGGGGCTGGGCGCTGGACGGGCCAGGCAGGAAAAATCGTCAGGGGGGCACGCTGATGAAAGTAGGCTCGTCGGGGAAAATCGGCAGCGCAGATTTTTCGACGAACATGGGCTGTCCAGGCCAGGCAGGAAAATTCGTCGGGGAAAATCGGCAGCGCAGATTTTTCGACGAACATGGGCTGGACCGGCCGGGCCAGGCAGGAAAAATTGTCGGGGGGGCACGCTGACGAAAGTAGGCTCGTCGGGGAAAATCGGCAGCGCAGATTTTTCGACGAACATGGGCTGTCCAGGCCAGGCAGGAAAATTCGTCGGGGAAAATCGGCAGCGCAGATTTTTCGACGAACATGGGCTGTCCAGGCCAGGCAGGAAAATTCGTCGGGGAAAATCGGCAGCGCAGATTTTTCGACGAACAGGGGCTGGACCGGCCGGGCCAGGCAGGAAAAATTGTCGGGGGGGCACGCTGACGAAAGTAGGCTCGTCGGGGAAAATCGGCTGCGCAGATTTTTCGACGAACAGGGGCTGGACGCTGGACCGGCCGGGCCAGGCAGGAAAATTCGTCAGGGGGGCACGCTGACGAAAACAGGGGCTGCCGCGTGGAAAATGGCAGCCTACACGCAGATGCGACTTCGGCAGCACGCGACGGCTTGTGCAGGTCATGGGTTCGACTTGGCGCGATCTGAAACCTGGACGAGCCAGCGCGGTGGCCTGTCATGCCCCGTGCAGGGGGGCCTGCCGCGGAGACAGCCCTCGCGGGCTCGACAGCGCAGGCCAGCGTCCCCCGACGTCGCTGGCCGCGGCAGGCGAGCTGCTGGGGTTCCCGCATTCGCACAAGAAAACGTCGTGCTTTCCACATGAAACCAATCCAGTAAAATCAGCCATATTTTTATGAGGCTGCCCACTGAATTTGGGGTAATTCCGGGCCGGTTCCTATTTTTGCGGATTTACTCGATTTCTAATGGTAGGAAAATTAAAACAAATACTTCGCGGCCTCGAAAAAAATCTGGAAAAATTAATAAAGTTGGATTGGATTTTTTCCAACCTCTGTGCAAAATTTCAGCTCAAAATACCAAGAAATGAATTTTTTAGAGGGGGGTGACAGCTGGGACCTAGTAGTGTCTACCCCTGCCAGAGCTGAAATAACACTTATTGCTCTTTAGGGAGCCTCTACGTTCGGCCACCAGGCCGGCGCCCGGGCAGCGCCCCTCAAAGACCACACGCGCGCGCGCGCCCGCCCGCGCGCTAGGCGCTGGGGCGCTGGGGCCTGAGGGCCTGGGGCCCTTGGGGGCCCTTGGGCGCTTGGGCGCGCGCGCCCCCGCAGCCATGCCGCGCTGCGCGACGCGCGGACAGCCCCTGCTGGCTTGCTCTCTTGCCCGCGGGGGGCTGCCTTCGGGCCCTGGCCCCCCGCGTTCTGGCCTGCCCCCTGCGGGGGAGAGGCTAGGCGCTGCAGGGGCCAGCCCGACGTCGCTGGCCGCGGCAGGCGACAGCCCCTGCTGGCTTGCTCTCTCGCCCGCGGGGGGCTGCCTTCGGGCCCTGGCCCCCCGCGTTCTGGCCTGCCCCCTGCGTGGGAGAGGCTAGGCGCTGCAGGGGCCAGCCCGACGTCGCTGGCCGCGGCAGGCGACATGCCGGGGTTCCCGCATTCCTACAACAAAACGTCGTGCTTTCCACATGAAATCAATCCAGTAAAATCAGCCATATTTTTATGAGGCTGCCCACTGAATTTGGGGTCATTCCGGGCCGGTTCCTATTTTTTTCGGATTTCCTCGATTTTTAATGG
>JAGMVL010001767.1:10000-12500 GCA_019202695.1 Populus x sibirica | reverse complement strand
ACGATTTATAGTCCAAGGCTCGACGAGAAAGACCACTGGTTTAGACACTGGGGCAGTGGCAGCCCGCGGGACAGTGTCGGCAGATTCGGCAGCGCTGGCTTGGAATCGGCAGAGCCGGCGAAATCGGCCGAGCCGGCAGAATCGGCAGCAGGTGCTGACGATGAGTCTGGACGATTTATGATCCAGGGCTTGACGGAAAAGACTGTTGGTCCAGACAATGGGGCAGCGGCAGCCATGCCAACAGGGGGAAAATCGGCAGCGCAGATTTGTGCAGCTGCAGGTTCGTCGGGGAAAATCGGCAGCGCAGATTTTTCGACGAACAAGGGCTGGACGCTGGACTGGCCAGGCCAGGCAGGAAAATTCGTCAGGGGGGCACGCTGATGAAAGTAGGTTCGTCATGGAAAATCGGCAGCGCAGATTTTTCGACGAACACGGGCTGGACGATGGACTGTCCAGGCCAGGCAGGAAAATTCGTCGAGGGGACACGCTGACGAAACAGCGCTGGTTCAGACACGGTGGGCGCAGTGTTGGAATCGGCAGCGCCGACAAAATCGGCAAAGTCGGCAGAATCGGCAGCAGGTGCTGGCGATGAGTCAGGACGGACTGGATAGTCCAAGGCTCGACGAGAAAGACCGCTGGTTTAGACACTGGGGCAGTGGCAGCCCGCGGGACAGTGTCGGCAGATTCGGCAGCAGTGTCTGCAGATTCGGCAGCGTTGGCTTGGTGGCGCGGTGGGCCGATGCGAGTGGGGACTTGGGCTGCGGGCAGTGAAAGCAAGAGTTTTCCCGATGCTGCCGGGAAAAACGCTCCTCGGGATGGCCGGGTGAGATGACCCGGCGGCCCGCGACGGGTCATTCAATTCCATGCCCCGTCAACATAACTCCCGATGTACTTGTTTGCTCTTTCGGAAGAAGAGATCCATCCCCCCATCCTCGGCCAGCCAAAAACGCTCCAATTAATGGCCGGGTGAGATGACCCGGCGGCCCGCGACGCGTCATTCAAATCACTGCCCTATGGGCTACAACTGCTGATGGGGGGATTAGAGGCCTGCCATGGTGGTGAGGGGCGGCGAAGACCGTGATAGCTAGAGTGTTTCCGAGGATGATGGGAAGAAGGCCCCTCGCGTCATTCAATTATCTTCCCTATCAACTTGGCTCCCGTTGGCGGGATTGGAGGCCTACTGTTACAGGGCTAAAATCGTCAGGGGAAGAGCTGACGAAACAATGCTGGTTTGGATGCAGGGGGTAGTGTTGGAATCGGCAGCGCCCGACAAAATCGGCAGAATCGGCAAAGTCGACAGAATGTCTGGACAGACTGGATAGTCCAAGGCTAGACAAAAAAGACTGTTGGTCTGGACATTGGGGCAGCGGCAGACATGCCAACAGGGGGGAAATCGGCAGCGCAGATTTGTGCAGCTGCAGGTTCGTCGGGGAAATCGGCAGCGCAGATTTTTCGACGAACACGGGCTGGAAGATGGACTGTCCAGGCCAGGCAGGGAAATTCCTCAAGGGGACACGCTGACGAAACAGCGCTGGTTTAGACACGGTGGGTGCAGTGTTGGAATCGGCAGCGCCGACGAAATCGGCAAAGTCGGCAGAATCGGCAAAGTCGGCAGAATCGGCAAAGTCGGCAGAATCGGCAGCAGGTGCTGGCGATGAGTCTGGACGATTTATAGTCCAGGGCTTGATGGAAAAGACTGTTGGTCCAGACAATGGGGCAGTGGCAGCGCAGATTTGTGCAGCTGCAGGTTCGTCGGGGAAAATCGGCAGCGCAGATTTTCCGACGAACAGGGGCTGGGCGCTGGACGGGCCAGGCAGGAAAAATTGTCGGGGGGGCACGCTGACGAAAGTAGGCTCGTCGGGGAAAATCGGCAGCGCAGATTTTTCGACGAACAGGGGCTGGGCGCTGGACGGGCCAGGCAGGAAAAATCGTCAGGGGGGCACGCTGATGAAAGTAGGCTCGTCGGGGAAAATCGGCAGCGCAGATTTTTCGACGAACAGGGGCTGGGCGCTGGACGGGCCAGGCAGGAAAAATCGTCAGGGGGGCACGCTGATGAAAGTAGGCTCGTCGGGGAAAATCGGCAGCGCAGATTTTTCGACGAACATGGGCTGTCCAGGCCAGGCAGGAAAATTCGTCGGGGAAAATCGGCAGCGCAGATTTTTCGACGAACATGGGCTGGACCGGCCGGGCCAGGCAGGAAAAATTGTCGGGGGGGCACGCTGACGAAAGTAGGCTCGTCGGGGAAAATCGGCAGCGCAGATTTTTCGACGAACATGGGCTGTCCAGGCCAGGCAGGAAAATTCGTCGGGGAAAATCGGCAGCGCAGATTTTTCGACGAACATGGGCTGTCCAGGCCAGGCAGGAAAATTCGTCGGGGAAAATCGGCAGCGCAGATTTTTCGACGAACAGGGGCTGGACCGGCCGGGCCAGGCAGGAAAAATTGTCGGGGGGGCACGCTGACGAAAGTAGGCTCGTCGGGGAAAATCGGCTGCGCAGATTT
>JAGMVL010001526.1:0-49479 GCA_019202695.1 Populus x sibirica | reverse complement strand
TTAGGATACTTGAATGATAGTTTAAATGTTTTAAAATAATAAAAATAATTTTTAAAAAAGTAAGTAGGATTTAATTTAGGATACTTGAGATAGTTTAAATGTTCAAAAATTATAAAATCAATTTATAAAAAATGGTAAGTATGATTTAAAATTTTTAGGATACTTGAATAATAGTTTAAATATTTTAAAATTATAAAAATAATTTATAAAAAAAACTGTAAGTAGGATTAACATTTTTAGAAATTTTGAAGATAGATCAAATGTTTTAAAATTATAAAACAATTTATAAAAAAAGTAAGTAGGATTTCTGTTTAGGATACTTAAAGGATAGTTTAAATGTTTTAAAATAATAAAAATAATTTTTTAAAAAAGTAAGTAGGATTTCTATTTAGGATACTTGAAGGATAGTTGAAATGTTTGAAAATTATAAAAATAATATATAAAAAAAATAACTAGGATTTGCTTTAGGGGATACTTGAATGATGGATTAAATGTTTTAAAAATTATAAAAATAATTTATAAAAACTTAAGTGGGATTTAATTTTTAGGAATTTTGAAAATAGAACAAATATTTTAAATTTATAAAAACAATTTTAAAAAAATTACGTAGAATTTACATTTGGGATACTTGAATGATCCTTAAAATGTTTTAAAATTATAAAATCAATTTATAAAAAAAAGTAAGTAAGTTTACCCGTTTAGGAAAGTTGAAGGATAGTTTAAATGTTTTAAAATTATAAAAATCCAATTTATATAAAAAGTAAGTAGGATTTACTTTTTAGAGGATACTTGAATGATAGTTTAAATGTTTTAAAATTACAAAAAAAATTTATAAAAAAACTTAAGTAGGATTCTGTTGGGAAATTTAAAGGAATTTGGAACATAAAACAAAATATTTTAAATTTATAAAAACAATTTTTAAAAAAAGAAAGTGGAATTACCCATTTAGGATACTTGAATGATACTTTAAATGTTTTAAAATTATAAAATCAATTTATAAAAAAATTAAGTAGGATTTCCGGTTAGGATATTTGAAGGATAGTTTAAATGTTTTAAAATTATAAAATCAATTTATAAAAAAAAGTAAGTGGGATTTCTTTGTTAGGATACTTGAAGGATAGTTTAAATTTTCAAAAATTATAAAATCAATTTATAAAAAAAGTAAGTATGATTTTCGTTTAGGATACTTGAATGGTAGTTTAAATGTTTTAAAATTATAAAAACAATTTTAAAAAAAAGTACTAGAATTTTTGTTTAGGATACTTGAATGATAGTTTAAATGTTTTAAAATTATAAAAACAATTTATAAAAAAACTTAAGTGGGATTTCGTTTAGGAAACTAAAAGGATAGTTTAAATGTTTTAAAATTATAAAATCAATTTATAAAAAATGTAAGTAGGATTTCTTGTTTAGGATACTTTGAGGAATAGTTTAAAAGTTTAAAAATTATAAAATCAATTTATAAAAAAACTTAAGTAGGATTTACTTTTTAGGTAATTCAAAATAGAACAAATATTTTAAATTTATAAAAACAATTTTAAAAAAAATCAGTTGAATTTCTGTTTAGGGATAGATAAAGGATAAGTTTAAATGTTTTAAAAATAATAAAAATAATTTTTAAAAAAGTAAGTAGGATTTCTATTTAGGATACTTGAAGGATAGTTTAAATGTTTGAAAATTATAAAAATAATATATAAAAAAAAGTAAGTCGGATTTTGATTTAGGATACTTGAAGGATAGTTTAAATGTTTTAAAATAATAAAAATAATTTATAAAAAAAAGTAAGTAGGATTTACGTTTAGGATACTTGAATGATAGTTTAAATGTTTTAAAATTACAAAAATAATTTATAAAAAAACTTAAGTAGGATTTATCTTTAGGAATTTTGAAAATAAAAAAAATATTTTTAAATTTATAAAAACAATTTTAAAAAAAAGTAAGTTAGAATTTGTTTAGAATACTTGAATGATACATAAAATGTTTTAAAATTATAAAATCAATTTATAAAAAAAAGTAAGTAGGATTTGCTTAGGAAATTTGAAGGATACTTTAAATGTTTTAAAATTATAAAATCAATTGATAAAAAAAAGTTTGTAGGATTTCTGTTTAGGATACTTGAAGGATAGTTTAAATGTTCAAAAATTATAAAATCAATTTCTAAAAAAAGTAAGTATGATTTACTGTTTAGGATACTTGAATAATAGTTTAAATGTTTTAAAATTATAAAAATAATTTATAAAAAAAATTTAAGTAGGATTTCTCGTTTAGGAATTTTGAAAATAGAACAAATATTTTAAATTTATAAAAACAATTTATAAAAAAAAGTCAGTTGGATTTCTGATTTAGGATAGATAAAGGATAGTTTAAATGTTTTAAAATTATAAAAATAATTTGTAAAAAAAGTTAGTAGGATTTCTATTTAGGATAGTTGAAGGATAGTTTAAATGTTTGAAAATTATAAAAATAATTTATAAAAAAAAGTAAGTAGGATTTACTTTTAGGATACTTGAATGATAGTTTAAATGTTTTAAAATTATAAAAACAATTTATAAAAAAACTAAGTAGGATTTACGTTTAGGATACTTGAAAATAGATACTTTAAATATTTTAAATATATAAAAACAATTTATAAAAAAAAGTAAGTAGGATTTACTATTTAGGATACTTGAATGATACTTAAAATGTTTTAAAATTATAAAATCAATTTATAAAAAAAAGTAAGTAGGATTTCTTTAGGAAAGTTGAAGGATAGTTTAAATGTTTTAAAATTATAAAATCAATTTATAAAAAAAGTAAGTAGGATTTCCATTTAGGATACTTGAATGATAGTTTAAATGTTTTAAAATTATAAAAATAATTTATAAAAAAACTTAAGTAGGATTTACGTTTAGGAATTTTGAAAATAGAACAAATATTTTAAATTTATAAAAACAATTTAAAAAAAAGTCAGTAGAATTTTTTTTTAGGATACTTGAATGATACTTTAAATGTTTTAAAATTATAAAATCAATTTATAAAAAAGATTAAGTAGGATTTGTTTAGGAAATTTGAAGGATAGTTTAAATGTTTTAAAATTATAAAATCAATTTATAAAAAAAGTAAGTAGGATTTCTCTTTTAGGATACTTGAAGGATAGTTTAAATGTTCAAAAATTATAAAATCAATGTATAAAAAAAAGTAAGTATGATTTTTGTTTAGGATACTTGAATGATAGTTTAAATGTTTTAAATTTATAAAAACAATTTTAAAAAAAAGTCTGTAGAATTTTTGTTTAGGATACTTGAATGATACTTTAAATGTTTTAAAATTATAAAATCAATTTATAAAAAAACTTAAGTGGGATTTCTGTTTAGGAAAGTTAAAGGATAGTTTAAATGTTTTAAAATTATAAAATCAATTTATAAAAAAAAGTAAGTAGGATTTCTGTTTAGGATACTTGAAGAATAGTTTAAATGTTCAAAAATTATAAAATCAATTTATAAAAAAACTTAAGTAGGATTTCTGTTTAGGAATTTTGAAAATAGAACAAATATTTTAAATTTATAAAAACAATTTTTAAAAAAAGTCAGTTGAATTTCTGTTTAGGATAGATAAAGGATAGTTTAAATGTTTTAAAATAATAAAAATAATTTTTAAAAAAAGTAAGTAGGATTTCTATTTAGGATACTTGAAGGATAGTTGAAATGTTTGAAAATTATAAAAATAATATATAAAAAAAAGTAAGTAGGATTTCTGTTTAGGATACTTGAATGATAGTTTAAATGTTTTAAAATTATAAAATCAATTTATAAAAAAAAGTAAGTAGGATTTCATTTAGGATACTTGAATGATAGTTTAAATGTTTTAAAATTATAAAAACAATTTATAAAAAAAAGTAAGTAGAATTTAAATTTAGGATACTTGAAGGATACTTTAAATGTTTTAAAATTATAAAATCAATTTATAAAAAAAAGTAAGTAGGATTTAGAACTTGAAAGATAGTTTAAATGTTTTAAAATTATAAAATCAATTTATAAAAAAGTAAGTAGGATTTCCGTTTAGGATACTTGAATGATAGTTTAAATGTTTTAAAATTATAAAAATAATTTATAAAAAAAGTAAGTAGGATTGCTGTTTAGGAATTTTGAAGGATACTTTAAATGTTTTAAAATTATAAAATCAATTTATAAAAAAAAGTAAGTAGGATTTCGTTTAGGATACTTGAAGGATACTTTAAATGTTTTAAAATTATAAAATCAATTTATAAAAAAAGTAAGTAGGATTTCTGTTTAGATACTTGAAGGATAGTTTAAATGTTTTAAAATTATAAAATCAATTTATAAAAAAGTAAGTTGGATTTCGTTTAGATACTTGAATGATAGTTTAAATGTTTTAAAATTATAAAAACCAATTTATAAAAAAAAGTCTGGATTATTGTTTAGGATACTTGAAGGATACTTTAAATGTTTTAAAATTATAAAATCAATTTATAAAAAAAGTAAGTAGGATTTACTATTTAGGATACTTGAAGGATACTTTAAATGTTTTAAAATTATAAAATCAATTTATAAAAAAAATTAAGTAGGATTTCTGTTTAGGATACTTGAAGGATACTTTAAATGTTTTAAAATTATAAAATCAATTTATAAAAAAAAGTAAGTAGGATTTCTATTTAGGATACTTGAATGATACTTTAAATGTTTTAAAATTATAAAATCAATTTATAAAAAAAAGTAAGTAGGATTTAGTTTAGGATACTTGAAGGATAGTTTAAATGTTTTAAAATTATAAAATCAATTTATAAAAAAAGTAAGTTGGATTTAAATTAGGATACTTGAAGGATACTTTAAATGTTTTAAAATTATAAAAACAATTTATAAAAAAAGTAAGTAGGATTTTCGTTTAGGATAATTGAAGGATACTTTAAATGTTTTAAAATTATAAAATCAATTTATAAAAAAAGTAAGTAGGATTCACTTTAGGATACTTGAAGGATAGTTTAAATGTTTTAAAATTATAAAATCAATTTATAAAAAAAGTAAGTTGGATTTTCATTTTTGAAGATAAGATACTTTAAATGTTTTAAAATATAAAACCCATTTCATAAAAAAGTAAGTTGATTGTCTGTTAGGTACTTTAAATGTTTTAAAATTATAAAATCAATTTATAAAAAAAAGTAAGTAGGATTTTGTTTAGGATACTTGAAGGATACTTTAAATGTTTTAAAATTATAAAATCAATTTATAAAAAAAAGTAAGTAGGATTTCCTGTTTAGGATACTTGAATGATACTTTAAATGTTTTAAAATTATAAAACCAATTTATAAAAAAATAAGTAGGATTGTCCATTTAGGATACTTGAAGGATACTTTAAATGTTTTAAAATTATAAAATCAATTTATAAAAAAAGTAAGTAGGATTTCGTTTGGGATACTTGAAGTGATACTTTAAATGTTTTAAAATTATAAAATCAATTTATAAAAAAGTAAGTTGGATTTCCCTCCGTTTAGGATACTAGAAGGATAGTTTAAATCTTTTAAAATTATAAAATCAATTTATAAAAAAAGTAAGTTGGATTTCTGTTTAGGATACTTGAAGGATAGTTTAAATGTTTTAAAATTATAAAATCAATTTATAAAAAAAAGTAAGTAGGATTTCTGTTGTTTATACTTGAAAGATACTTTAAATGTTTTAAAATTAAAAAACCAATTTTAAATTAAAAAAATTAAGTAGGATTCTTGTTGGATAATTGAAGGATACTTTAAATGTTTTAAAATTATAAAATCAATTTATAAAAAAAAGTAAGTAGGATTTCTGTTTAGGATACTTGATTGATACTTTAAATGTTTTAATATTATAAAATCAATTTATAAAAAAAGTAAGTAGGATTTCTTTTGGATACTCTTCAAGGATAGTTTAAATATTTTAAATTATAAAATCTATTTATAAAAAAAGTAAGTTGGATTTCTTGTTTAGGATACTTGAAGGATACTTAAAATGTTTTCAAATTATAAAATCTATTTATAAAAAAAGTAAGTTGGATTTCTGTTTAGGATACTTGAAGGATACTTTAAATGTTTTAAAATTATAAAACCAATTTATAAAAAAAAGTAAGTAGGATTGCTGTTTATGATAATTGAAGGATACTTTAAATGTTTTAAAATTTTAAAATCAATTTATAAAAAAAAAGTAAGTAGGATTTCTGTTTAGGATACTTGAAGGATAGTTTAAATCTTTTAAAATTATAAAATCTATTTATAAAAAAAAGTAAGTAGGATTGCTGTTTAGGATACTTGAAGGATACTTTAAATGTTTTAAAATTATAAAACCAATTTATAAAAAAAAATTAAGTAGGATTGTTGTTTATGATAATTGAAGGATACTTTAAATGTTTTAAAATTTGAAAATCAATTTATAAAAAAAAGTAAGTAGGATTTCTGTTTAGGATACTTGAATGATACTTTAAATGTTTTAAAATTATAAAATCAATTTATAAAAAAATTGTAAGTTGGATTTCGTTTAGGATACTTGAAGGATAGTTTAAATCTTTTAAAATTATAAAATCTATTTATAAAAAAAAGTAAGTTGGATTTCTGTTTAGGATACTTGAAGGATACTTTAAATGTTTTAAAATTATAAAACCAATTTATAAAAAAAAGTAGGATTTCCAGTTTATGATAATTGAAGGATACTTTAAATATTTTAAAATTATAAAATCAATTTATAAAAAAAAGATAGGATTTCTGTTTAGGATACTTGAAGGATAGTTTAAATCTTTTAAAATTATAAAATCAATTTATAAAAAAAAAGTAAGTTGGATTTCTGTTTAGGATACTTGAAGGATACTTTAAATGTTTTAAAATTATAAAACCAATTTATAAAAAAATTAAGTAGGATTGCTGTTTATGATACTTGAAGGATACTTTAAATGTTTTAAAATTATAAAATCAATTTATAAAAAAAGTAAGTAGGATTTCTGTTTAGGATACTTGAATGATACTTTAAATGTTTTAAAATTATAAAATCAATTTATAAAAAAAAAGTAAGTTGGATTTCTGTTTAGGATACTTGAAGGATACTTTAAATGTTTTAAAATTATAAAACCAATTTATAAAAAAAATTAAGTAGGATTGCTGTTTATGATAATTGAAGGATACTTTAAATGTTTTAAAATTATAAAATCAATTTATAAAAAAAAGTAAGTAGGATTTCTGTTTAGGATACTTGATTGATACTTTAAATGTTTTAAAATTATAAAATCAATTTATAAAAAAAAGTAAGTAGGATTTCTGTTTAGGATACTTGAAGGATAGTTTAAATCTTTTAAAATTATAAAATCTATTTATAAAAAAAAGTAAGTTGGATTTCTGTTTAGGATACTTGAAGGATACTTAAAATGTTTTCAAATTATAAAATCAATTTATAAAAAAAAGTAAGTTGGATTTAGGATACTTGAATGATACTTTAAATGTTTTAAAATTATAAAACCAATTTATAAAAAAATTAAGTAGGATTGCTGTTTATGATAATTGAAGGATACTTTAAATGTTTTAAAATTTTAAAATCAATTTATAAAAAAAAGTAAGTAGGATTTCTGTTTAGGATACTTGATTGATATTTTAAATGTTTTAATATTATAAAATCAATTTATAAAAAAAAGTAAGTAGGATTTCTGTTTAGTACACTTGAAGGATAGTTTAAATATTTTAAATTATAAAATCTATTTATAAAAAAAAGTAAGTTGGATTTCTGTTTAGGATACTTGAAGGATACTTAAAATGTTTTCAAATTATAAAATCAATTTATAAAAAAAAAAGTAAGTTGGATTTCTGTTTAGGATACTTGAAGGATACTTTAAATGTTTTAAAATTATAAAACCAATTTATAAAAAAAAGTAAGTAGGATTGTTGTTTATGATAATTGGAGGATACTTTAAATGTTTTAAAATTTTAAAATCAATTTATAAAAAAAAGTAAGTACGATTTCTGTTTAGGATACTGTTTTGGATAGTTTAAATCTTTTACAATTATAAAATCTATTTATAAAAAAAAAGTAAGTTGGATTTCTGTTTAGGATACTTGAAGGATACTTAAAATGTTTTCAAATTATAAAATCAATTTATAAAAAAAAAAGTAAGTTGGATTTCTGTTTAGTATACTTGAATGATACTTTAAATGTTTTAAAATTATAAAACCAATTTATAAAAAAAAATTAAGTAGGATTGTTGTTTATGATAATTGAAGGATACTTTAAATGTTTTAAAATTTTAAAATCAATTTATAAAAAAAGTAAGTAGGATTTCTGTTTAGGATACTTGAATGATACTTTAAATGTTTTAAAATTATAAAATCAATTTATAAAAAAAAATTAAGTAGGATTTCTGTTTAGGATACTTAAAGGATAGTTTAAATCTTTTAAAATTATAAAATCTATTTATAAAAAAAGTAAGTTGGATTTCTGTTTAGGATACTTGAAGGATACTTTAAATGTTTTAAAATTATAAAACCAATTTATGAAAAAAATTAAGTAGGATTGCCGTTTATGATAATTGAAGGATACTTTAAATGTTTTTAAATTTTAAAATCAATTTATAAAAAAAAAGTAAGTAGGATTTCTGTTTAGGATACTTGAAGGATAGTTTAAATCTTTTAAAATTATAAAATCAATTTATAAAAAAAGTAAGTTGGATTTCTCTTAGGATACTTGAAGGATACTTTAAATGTTTTAAAATTATAAAATCAATTTATAAAAAAAAGTAAGTAGGATTTATTAGGATACTTGAAGGATACTTTAAATGTTTTAAAATTATAAAATCTATTTATAAAAAAAGTAAGTAGGATTTCGATACTTGAATGGATAGTTTAAATGTTTTAAAATTATAAAATCAATTTATAAAAAAAAAGTAAGTAGGATTTCTGTTTAGGATACTTGAAGGATACTTTAAATGTTTTAAAATTATAAAATCAATTTATAAAAAAAAGTAAGTTGGATTTCCTTTAGGATACTTGAAGGATACTTTAAATGTTTTAAAATTATAAAATCAATTTATAAAAAAAGTAAGTAGGATTTCGTTTAGGATACTTGAAGGATACTTTAAATGTTTTAAAATTATAAAATCAATTTATAAAAAAAAGTAAGTAGGATTTCTGTTTAGGATACTTGAAGGATAGTTTAAATGTTTTAAAATTATAAAATCAATTTATAAAAAAAGTAAGTAGGATTTTGTTTAGGATACTTGAAGGATACTTTAAATGTTTTAAAATTATAAAATCAATTTATAAAAAAAGTAAGTTGGATTTCTTTAGGATACTTGAATGATACTTTAAATGTTTTAAAATTATAAAATCAATTTATAAAAAAAAAGTAGGATTTCAGTTTTTAGGATACCTTGAAGGATACTTTAAATGTTTTTAAATTTTAAAATCAATTTATAAAAAAAAGTAAGTAGGATTTCTCTTTAGGATACTTGAAGAATACTTTAAATGTTTTAAACTTATAAAATCATTTTATAAAAAAAAGTAAGTAGGATTATTGTTTAGGATACTTGAAGGATACTTTAAATGTTTTAAAATTATAAAATCAATTTATAAAAAAAAGTAAGTAGGATTTCATTTAGATACTTGAAGGATACTTTAAATGTTTTAAAATTATAAAATCAATTTATAAAAAAAAGTAAGTAGGATTTCCATTTAGGATACTTGAAGGATACTTTAAATGTTTTAAAATTATAAAATCAATTTATAAAAAAAAGTAAGTGGGATTTCTGTTTAGGATACTTGAAGGATAGTTTAAATATTTTAAAATTATAAAATCTATTTATAAAAAAAAGTAAGTTGGATTTCTGTTTAGGATACTTGAAGGATACTTTAAATGTTTTAAAATTATAAAATCAATTTATAAAAAAAAGTAAGTAGGATTTCTCTTTAGGATACTTGAAGGATACTTTAAATGTTTTAAAATTACAAAATCAATTTATAAAAAAAAGTAAGTAGGATTTTGTTTATGATACTTGAAGGATAGTTTAAATGTTTTAAAATTATAAAATCAATTTATAAAAAAAGTAAGTAGGATTTCGTTTAGGATACTTGAATGATACTTTAAATGTTTTAAAATTATAAAATCAATTTATAAAAAAAAAAGTATTGGATTTCCATTTAGGATACTTGAAGGATAGTTTAAATGTTTTAAAATTATAAAATCAATTTATAAAAAAAGTAAGTAGGATTTCTGTTTAGATACTTGAAAGATACTTTAAATGTTTTCAAATTATAAAATCAATTTATAAAAAAAAAAGTAAGTTGGATTCGTTTAGGATACTTGAAGGATACTTTAAATGTTTTAAAATTATAAAATCAATTTATAAAAAAAGTAAGTAGGATTTCTGTTTAGGATACTTGAAGGATAGTTTAAATGTTTTAAAATTATAAAATCAATTTATAAAAAAAAATAAGTAGGATTTCAGTTTAGGATACTTGAAGGATAGTTTAAATGTTTTAAAATTATAAAAATTAATTTATAAAAAAAAAGTAAGTAGGATTTCTGCTTTAGGATACTTGAAGGATACTTTAAATGTTTTAAAATTATAAAATCAATTTATAAAAAAATAAGTAGGATTTTCGTTTAGGATACTTGAAGGATACTTTAAATGTTTTAAAATTATAAAATCTATTTAAAAAAAGTAAGTAGGATTTGTTTAGGATACTTGAAGGATACTTTAAATGTTTTAAAATTATAAAACCAATTTATAAAAAAAAAGTAAGTAGGATTTCTGTTTAGGATACTTGAAGGATACTTTAAATGTTTTAAAATTATAAAATCAATTTATAAAAAAAAGTAAGTAGGATTTCTGTTTAGGATACTTGAAGGATAGTTTAAATGTTTTAAAATTATAAAATCAATTTATAAAAAAAAGTAAGTTGGATTTCTGTTTAGGATACTTGAAGGATACTTTAAATGTTTTAAAATTATAAAACCAATTTATAAAAAAAGTAAGTAGGATTTTGTTTAGGATACTTGAAGGATACTTTAAATGTTTTAAAATTATAAAAATAATTTATAAAAAAAGTAAGTAGGATTAATGGTTAGGATACTTGAAGAATAGTTTAAATATTTTAAAATTATAAAATCTATTTATAAAAAAAGTAAGTAGGATTGCTGTTTAGGATACTTGAAGGATACTTTAAATGTTTTAAAATTATAAAACCAATTTATTAAAAATTGTAAGTAGGATTGCTGTTTGTGATAATTGAAGGATAGTTTAAATGTTTTAAAATTATAAAATCAATTTATAAAAAAAAGTAAGTAGGATTTCTGTTAGGATACTTAAGGATACTTTAAATGTTTTAAAATTATAAAATCTATTTATAAAAAAAAGTAAGTAGGATTTCTTGTTAGAATACTTGAGGGATAGCTTTAAATGTTTTAAAATTATAAAATCAATTTATAAAAAAAGTAAGTACGATTTCTTTAGGATACTTGAAGGATACTTTAAATGTTTTAAAATTATAAAATCAATTTATAAAAAAAAGTAAGTAGGATTTGCTTTATGATACTTGAAGGATACTTTAAATGTTTTAAAATAATAAAATCAATTTATAAAAAAAAGTAAGATTTTTGTTTATGATACTTGAAGGATAGTTTAAATGTTTTAAAATTATAAAAACAATTTATAATAAAACTAAAGTAGGATTTCATTTTAGGATACTTGAAGGATAGTTTAAATGTTTTAAAAGTATAAAAATAATTTTTAAAAAAAGTAAGTAGGATTTGTGTTTAGGATACTTGAATGATAGTTTAAATGTTTTAAAATTATATAATCAATTTATAAAAAAAGTAAGTAGGATTTCTGTTTAGGATACTTGAAGGATAGTTTAAATGTTTTAAAATTATAAAATCAATTTATAAAAAAAAGTAAGTAGGATTTCGTTTAGGATACTTGAAGGATAGTTTAAATGTTTTAAAATTATAAAAATCAATTTATAAAAAAAAGTAAGTAGGATTTCGTTTAGGATAATTGAAGGATAGTTTAAATGTTTTAAAATTATAAAACCAATTTATAAAAAAAAGTAAGTAGGATTTCTGTTTAGGATACTTGAAGGATACTTTAAATGTTTTAAAATTATAAAATCAATTTATAAAAAAAAGTAAGTAGGATTACCGTTTAGGATACTTGAAGGATAGTTTAAATGTTTTAAAATTATAAAATCAATTTATAAAAAAAAGTAACGTGGATTTCTTTTAGGATACTTGAAGGATACTTTAAATGTTTTAAAATTATAAAAACAATTTATAAAAAAAAGTAAGTAGGATTTCGTTTAGGATACTTGAAGGATAGTTTAAATGTTTTAAAATTATAAAAATAATTTATAAAAAAAAGTAAGTAGGATTTCTGCTTAGGATACTTTGAAGGATAGTTTAAATGTTTTAAAATTATAAAAATAATTTATAAAAAAAGTAAGTAGGATTTCAACTTTAGGATACTTGAAGGATACTTTAAATGTTTTAAAATTATAAAATCAATTTATAAAAAAAATTAAGTAGGATTTCTCGTTTAGGATACTTGAAGGATAGTTTAAATGTTTTAAAATTATAAAAACAATTTATAAAAAAAATAAGTAGGATTTCCGTTTAGGATACTTGAAGGATAGTTTAAATGTTTTAAAATTATAAAAATAATTTATAAAAAAAATTAAGTAGGATTTCTGTTTAGGAAATTTGAAAGATAGTTTAAATATTTTAAAATTTAAAAAACAATTTATAAAAAAAGTAATGAGGATTTCCGCTAGGATACTTGAAGGATAGTTTAAATGTTTTAAAATAATAAAAATAATTTATAAAAAAAGTAAGTAGGATTTATATTTAGGATACTTGAAGGATAGTTTAAATGTTTTAAAATTATAAAAATAATTTAAAAAAAAAGTAAGTAGGATTTCCGTTTAGGATACTTGAAGGATAGTTTAAATGTTTTAAAATTATAAAAACAATTTATAAAAAAAGTAAGTAGGATTACTATTAGGATACTTGAAGGATAGTTTAAATGTTTTAAAATTATAAAAAATAATTTAAAAAAAAGTAAGTAGGATTTCTTTAGGATACTTGAATGATACTTTAAATGTTTTAAAATTATAAAACCAATTTATAAAAAAATGTAAGTAGGATTTCTGTTAGGATACACTTGAAGGATAGTTTAAATATTTTAAAATTATAAAATCAATTTATAAAAAAAGTAAGTAGGATTTCTGCTTAGGATACTTGAAGGATACTTTAAATGTTTTAAAATTATAAAATCAATTTATTAAAAAATATAAGTACGATTTCCGTTTAGGATACTTGAATGATAGTTTAAATGTTTTAAAAATATAAAAATAATTTATAAAAAAATGTAAGTAGGATTTCTGTATAGGTTACTTGAGGGATAATTTAAATATTTTAAAATTATAAAATCAATTTATAAAAAAAAAAGTAATTAGGATTTCGTTTAGGATACTTGAAGGATAGTTTAAATGTTTTAAAATTATAAAACCAATTTATAAAAAAAAGTAAGTAGGATTTTATTTAGGATACTTGAAGGATAGTTTAAATGTTTTAAAATTATAAAATTAATTTATAAAAAAAAGTAAATCGGATTTCGTTAGAATACTTGAAGATAGTTTAAATCTTTTAAAATTATAAAATCAATTTATAAAAAAAATAAGTAGGATTTCTGTTTAGGATACTTGAAGGATAGTTTAAATGTTTTAAAATTATAAAACCAATTTATAAAAAAAAATTAAGTAGGATTTGCCGTTTAGGATAATTGAAGGATAGTTAACATGTTTTAAAATTATAAAACAATTTATAAAAAAAAAGTAAGTAGGATTTCTTTTAGGATACTTGAATGATACTTTAAATGTTTTAAAATTATAAAATCAATTTATAAAAAAAAGTAAGTAGGATTTCACGCTTAGGATACTTGAAGGATAGTTTAAATGTTTTAAAATTATAAAATCAATTTATAAAAAAAGTAAGTAGGATTTCCGTTTAGGATACTTGAAGGATAGTTTAAATGTTTTAAAATTATAAAATCAATTTATAAAAAAAAAGTAAGTAGGATTTCCTTTAGATACTTGAAGGATACTTTAAATGTTTTAAAATTATAAAATCAATTTATAAAAAAAGTAACGTAGGATTTACATTTAGGATACTTGAAAGATAGGTTAAATCTTTTAAAATTATAAAATCAATTTATAAAAAAAAGTAAGTAGGATTTATATTTAGTATACTAGAAGGATAGTTTAAATATTTTAAAATTATAAAACCAATTTATAAAAAAAAGTAAGTAGGATTGCTATTTATGATAATTGAAGGATACTTTAAATGTTTTAAAATTATAAAATCAATTTATAAAAAAAAGTAAGTAGGATTTCTGTTTAGGATACTTGAAGGATAGTTTAAATGTTTTAAAATTATAAAATCAATTTATAAAAAAAGTAAGTAGGATTTCCGTTTAGGATACTTGAAGGATACTTTAAATGTTTTAAAATTATAAAAATCAATTTATAAAAAAATGTAAGTAGGATTTATATTTAGGATACTTGAAGGATACTTTAAATGTTTTAAAATTATAAAATCAATTTATAAAAAAAAGTAAGTAGGATTTCGTTTAGGATACTTGAAGGATAGTTTAAATGTTTTAAAATTATAAAATCAATTTATAAAAAAAAGTAAGTAGGATTTCTGTTTAGGATACTTGAAGGATAGTTTAAATGTTTTAAAATTATAAAATAATTTATAAAAAAAATTAAGTAGGATTTCATGCTTAGGATACTTGAAAGATAGTTTAAATGTTTTAAAATTATAAAATCAATTTATAAAAAAAGTAAGTAGGATTTCTATTTAGGATACTTGAAGATAGTTTAAATGTTTTAAAATTATAAAAATCAATTTATAAAAAAAGTAAGTAGGATTCCTGTAGGATACTTGAAGGATAGTTTAAATGTTTTAAAATTATAAAATCAATTTATAAAAAAATGTAAGTAGGATTTATTTTAGGATACTTGAAGGATAGTTTAAATGTTTAAAAATTATAAAAACAATTTATAAAAAAAATAAGTAGGATTACCGTTTAGGATACTTGAAAGATAGTTTAAATGTTTTAAAATTATAAAAACAATTTATAAAAAAGGAAGTAGGATTTGATTTAGGATACTTGAAGGATAGTTTAAATGTTTTAAAATTATAAAATCAATTTATAAAAAAAATGTAAGTAGGATTTCCCGTTTAGGGATACTTGAAGGATAGTTTAAATATTTTTAAAATTATAAAAACAATTTATAAAAAAAGTAAGTAGGATTTCCGTTTAGGATACTTGAAGGATAGTTTAAATGTTTAAAAATTATAAAATCAATTTATAAAAAAAAGTAAGTATGATTTCTTTTAGGATACTTGAAGGATAGTTTAAATGTTTTAAAATTATAAAAATCAATTTATAAAAAAAAGTAAGTTGGATTTACGATTAGGATACTTTGAAGGATAGTTTAAATGTTTTAAAATTATAAAAACAATTTATAAAAAAAGTAAGTAGGATTTCTGTTTAGGATACTTGAAGGATAGTTTAAATGTTTTAAAATTATAAAAACAATTTATAAAAAAAGTAAGTAGGCATTCTTTAGGACCACTTCGAAGGATACTTTAAATGTTTTAAAATAATAAAAATAATTTATAAAAAAAAGTAAGTAGGATTTCTGTTTAGGATACTTGAAGGATAGTTTAAATGTTTTAAAATTATAAAATCAATTTATAAAAAAAAAGTAAGTAGGATTTCTGTTTTAGGATACTTGAATGATAGTTTAAATGTTTTAAAATTATAAAATCAATTTATAAAAAAAATTAAGTAGGATTACTGTTTAGGATATTTGAAAATAGAACAAATATTTTAAATTTATAAAAACAATTTATAAAAAAAATAAGCGATTTACTTGTTTAGAATACTTGAAGGATAGTTTAAATGTTTTAAAATAATAAAAATAATTTATAAAAAAAGTAAGTAGGATTTCGATTTAGGATACTTGAAGGATAGTTTAAATGTTTTAAAATTATAAAAATCAATTTATAAAAAAAAGTAAGTAGGATTTCGTTAGGATACTTGAAGGATAGTTTAAATGTTTTAAAATTATAAAATCAATTTATAAAAAAGTAAGTAGGATTTCCTTTTAGGATACTTAAAGGATAGTTTAAATGTTTTAAAATTACAAAAATAATTTATAAAAAAAGTAAGTAGGATTTCTTTTTAGGATTTTTTGAAAATAGAACAAATATTTTAAATTTATAAAAACAATTTAAAAAAAAGTGTCGGATTTTGTTTAGGATACTTGAATGATACAATAAATGTTTTAAAATTATAAAAATAACTTATAAAAAAAGTAAGTAGGATTTCTGTTTAGGACACCTGAAGTATAGTTTAAATGTTTTAAAATTATAAAATAAATTTATAAAAAAATAAGTAGGATTTGTTTAGGATATTTGAAGGATACTTTAAATGTTTTAAAATTATAAAAACAATTTATAAAAAAAATTAAGTAGGATTTACCGTTTAGGATTTTTGAAAGATAGATTAAATATTTTAAATTTATAAAAATAATTTTAAAAAAAGTCAAGTAGGATTTCTGTTTAGGATACTTGAATGATAGTTTAAATGTTTTAAAATTATAAAATCAATTTATAAAAAAATAAGTGGGATTTCTGTTTAGGATAATTTGAAGGATAGTTTAAATGTTTTAAAATTATAAAAATAATTTATAAAAAAACTTAAGTAGGATTTCTGTTTAGGATACTTGAAGGATAGTTTAAATATTTTAAAATTATAAAAATAATTTATAAAAAAAAGTAACTAGAATTTCAATGTTTAGGATACTTGAATGATAGTTTAAATGTTTTAAAATTATAAAAATAATTTATAAAAAAAATAAGTAGGATTTCGTTTAGGAATTTTGAAAGATAGATCAAATATTTTAAAATTATAAAAACAATTTTAAAAAAAAGGTCAGTAGGATTTCGTTTAGGATACTTGAATGATAGTTTAAATGTTTTAAAATTGTAAAATAATTTACAAAAAAAGTAAGTAGGATTTACATTGGAAATAGTTCAAATGTTTTAAAATTATAAAATCAATTTATAAAAAAAAGTAACTGGATTTCTGTTTAGGAAAGTTGAAGGATAGTTTAAATGTTTTAAAATTATAAAAATCAATTTATAAAAAAAAGTAAGTAGGATTTCTGCTTAGGATACTTGAAGGATAGTTTAAATGTTTTAAAATTATAAAAATAATTTATAAAAAAAGTAAGTAGGATTTCTGCTTAGGATACTTGAATGATAGTTTAAATGTTTTAAAATTATAAAAATAATTTATAAAAAAAAGTAAGTAGGATTAACACTTTAGGATACTTGAAGGATAGTTTAAATGTTTTAAAATTATAAAAACAATTTATAAAAAAAGTAAATAGGATTTCTGTTTAGGATACTTGAAGGATAGTTTAAATTTTTTAAAATTACAAAAATAATTTATAAAAAAAGTAAGTAGGATTTCAGTTTAGGATACTTGAAGAATAGTTTAAATGTTTTAAAATTATAAAAATAATTTATAAAAAATTAAGTAGGATTTCTGTTTAGGATACTTTGAAAGATAGAACAAATATTTTAAAATTATAAAAACAATTTTAAAAAAAAGTCAAGTAGAATTTCCTTTAGGATACTAGAAGGATAGTTTAAATGTTTTAAAATTATAAAAATAATATATAAAAAAAGTAAGTAGGATTTCTATTTAGGATACTTGAAGGATAGTTTAAATGTTTTAAAATTATAAAAATAATATATAAAAAAAAGTAAGTAGGATTTCTGTTTAGGATACTTGAAGGATAGTTTAAATGTTTTAAAATAATAAAAATAATTTATAAAAAAAGTAAGTAGGATTTCTGTTTAGGATACTTGAATGATAGTTTAAATGTTTTAAAATTACAAAAATAATTTATAAAAAAACTTAAGTAGGATTTCCCTTAGGAATTTTGAAAATAGAACAAATATTTTAAATTTATAAAAACAATTTTAAAAAAAAGTAAGTAGAATTTCTGTTTAGGATACTTGAATGATACTTTAAATGTTTTAAAATTATAAAATCAATTTATAAAAAAAATTAAGTAGGATTTCCGTTTAGGAAATTGAAGGATAGTTTAAATGTTTTAAAATAATAAAAATAATTTTTAAAAAAAGTAAGTAGGATTTCTGTTTAGGATACTTGAAGGATAGTTTAAATGTTCAAAAATTATAAAATCAATGTATAAAAAAAAGTAAGTATGATTTTTGTTTAGGATACTTGAATGGTAGTTTAAATGTTTTAAATTTATAAAAACAATTTTAAAAAAAAGTCAGTAGAATTTCTGTTTAGGATACTTGAATGATACTTTAAATGTTTTAAAATTATAAAAATAAATTTATAAAAAAAGTAAGTGGGATTTCGTTTAGGAAACTTGAAAGGATAGTTTAAATGTTTTAAAATTATAAAAAATAATTTATAAAAAAAAGTAAGTAGGATTTCCCGTTTAGGATACTTGAAGGATAGTTTAAAAGTTTTAAAATTATAAAAATAATTTATAAAAAAACTAAGTAGGATTTCTGTTTAGGATTTTTGAAAATAGAACAAATATTTTAAAATTATAAAAATAATTTATAAAAAAAAGTAGTAGAATTTCTGTTTAGGATACTTGAAGGATACTTTAAATGTTTTAAAATTATAAAAATATTTAATTAAAAAAGTAAGTAGGATTTCTGTTTAGGATACTTGAAGGATAGTTTAAATGTTTTAAAATTATAAAAATAATTTATAAAAAAAAGTAAGTAGGATTTCTGTTTAGGATACTTGAAGGATAGTTTAAATGTTTTAAAATTATAAAAATAATTTATAAAAAAAAGTAAGTAGGATTTCTGTTTAGGATACTTGAATGATAGTTTAAATGTTTTAAAATTACAAAAATAATTTATAAAAAAACTTAAGTAGGATTTCGTTTAGGAATTTTGAAAATAGAAAAATATTTTAAATTTATAAAAACAATTTTAAAAAAAAAGTCGGTAGAATTTCTGTTTAGGATACTTGAATGATACATTAAATGTTTTAAATTTATAAAATCAATTTATAAAAAAAAGTAAGTAGGATTTCTTTTAGGAAATTTGAAGGATAGTTTAAATGTTTTAAAATTATAAAATCAATTTATAAAAAAAAGTAAGTAGGATTTATTTAGGATACTTGAAGGATAGTTTAAATGTTCTAAAATAATAAAATCAATTTATAAAAAAAGTAAGTATGATTTCCGTTTAGGATACTTGAATGATAGTTTAAATGTTTTAAAATTATAAAAATAATTTATAAAAAAACTTAAGTAGGATTTCTTTAGGAATTTTGAAAATAGAACAAATATTTTAAATTTATAAAAACAATTTTAAAAAAAAATCAGTAGAATTTCTGTTTAGGATAGATAAAGGATAGTTTAAATGTTTTAAAATAATAAAAATAATTTTTAAAAAAGTAAGTAGGATTTCTATTTAGGATACTTGAAGGATAGTTGAAATGTTTGAAAATTATAAAAATAATATATAAAAAAAGTAAGTAGGATTACCTTTAGGATACTTGAATGATAGTTTAAATGTTTTAAAATTATAAAAATAATTTATAAAAAAAGTAAGTAGGATTTCCGTTTAGGATTTTTGAAAGATAGATTAAATATTTTAAATTTATAAAAACAATTTTTAAAAAAAGTAGTAGAATTTCCATTTAGGATACTTGAATGATAGTTTAAATGTTTTAAAATTATAAAAATAATTTATAAAAAAAAAAAAGTAGGATTTCTTTTAGGAAAGTTGAAGGATAGTTTAAATGTTTTAAAATTATAAAATCAATTTATAAAAAAGTAAGTAGGATTGCTATTTAGGATACTTGAAGGATAGTTTAAATGTTTTAAAATTACAAAAATAATTTATAAAAAAAAGTAAGTAGGATTTCTATTTAGGAATTTTGAAAGATAGTTCAAATATTTTAAATTTATAAAAACAATTTATAAAAAAAGTAAGTAGGATTTCTTTAGGATACTTGAAGTGATACTTTAAATGTTTTAAAATGATAAAATCAATTTATAAAAAAAAGTAAGTAGGATTTCTGCTTAGGATATTTGAAGATAGTTTAAATGTTTTAAAATTATAAAATCAATTTATAAAAAAAAGTAAGTAGGATTTCCATTTAGGATACTTGAAGGATAGTTTAAATGTTTAAAAATTATAAAATCAATGTATAAAAAAAAGTCAGTAGGATTTTTGTTTAGGATACTTGAATGATAGTTTAAATGTTTTAAATTTATAAAAACAATTTATAAAAAAAAGTCGGAGTAGGATTTTTTGTTTAGGATACTTGAAGGATACTTTAAATGTTTTAAAATTATAAAATCAATTTATAAAAAAAAGTAAGTAGGATTTCCCTTTAGGATAGTTAAAGGATAGTTTAAATGTTTTAAAATTATAAAATCAATTTATAAAAAATATATGTAGGATTTCTGTGTTGGATACTTGAAGGATAGTTTAAAAGTTGAAACATAATAAAAATAATTAATAAAAAAAAAGTAAGTAGGATTTCGTTTAGGAAATTTGAAAGATAGTTCAAATATTTTAAAATTTATAAAAAACAATTTATAAAAAAAGTAAGTAGGATTTCGTTTTGGATACTTGAATGATAGTTTAAATGTTTAAAAATAATAAAAATAATTTATAAAAAAAAGCTAAGTAGGATTTCTGTTTAGGATACTTGAAGGATAGTTCAAATGTTTTAAAATTATAAAAATAATTTATAAAAAAATAAGTAGAATTTCAGTTTAGGATACTTGAAGGATAGTTTAAATGTTTTAAAATTATAAAAATAATTTTTAAAAAAAGTAAGTAGGATTTCTGTTTAGGATACTTGAAGGATAGATTAAATGTTTTAAAATTATAAAAACAATTTATAAAAAAAGTAAGTAGGATTTTTCGTAGGAAACTTGAAGGATAGGTTTAAATGTTTTAAAATTATAAAATCAATTTATAAAAAAATAAGTAGGATATTCTTTAGGATACTTGAAGGATAGTTTAAATGTTTTAAAATTATAAAAATAATTTATAAAAAAAGTAAGTAGGATTTCGATTTAGGAAACTTGAAAGATAGATCAAATATTTTAAAATTATAAAAATCAATTTATAAAAAAAAGTAAGTAGGATTTCGTTTAGGATACTTGAATGATAGATTAAATGTTTTAAAATTATAAAATCAATTTATAAAAAAAAGTAGGTAGGATTTCGTTTTTAGGATACTTGAAGGATAGTTTAAATGTTTAAAAATTATAAAAATAATTTATAAAAAAAAGTAAGTATGATTTTTGTTTAGGATACTTGAATGATAGTTTAAATGTTTTAAATTTATAAAAACAATTTTAAAAAAAATCCCGTCAGAATTTTTGTTTAGGATACTTGAATGATACTTTAAATGTTTTAAAATTATAAAATCAATTTATAAAAAAACTTAAGTGGGATTTCTGTTTAGGAAAGTTAAAGGATAGTTTAAATGTTTTAAAATTATAAAATCAATTTATAAAAAAAAGTAAGTAGGATTTCTGTTTAGAATACTTAAAGGATAGTTTAAATGTTTTAAACTAATAAAATCAATTTATAAAAAAAAGTAAGTATGATTTCTGTTTAGGATACTTGAATAATAGTTTAAATGTTTTAAAATTATAAAAATAATTTATAAAAAAACTTAAGTAGGATTTCTGTTTAGGAATTTTGAAAATAGAACAAATATTTGAAATTTATAAAAACAATTTTAAAAAAAGTCAAGTAGAATTTCCGTTTAGGATACTTGAATGATACTTTAAATGTTTTAAAATGATAAAATCAATTTATAAAAAAAATTAAGTAGGATTTCTGTTTAGGAAATTTGAAGGATAGTTTAAATGTTTTAAAATTATAAAATCAATTGATAAAAAAAAGTAAGTAGGATTTCTGTTTAGGATACTTGAATGATAGTTTAAATGTTTTAAAATTACAAAAATAATTTATAAAAAAAGTTAAGTAGGATTTCTGTTTAGGAATTTTGAAAATAGAACAAATATTTTAAATTTATAAAAACAATTTTTAAAAAAAAGTCAGTAGAATTTCTGTTTAGGATACTTGAATGATACTTTAAATGTTTTAAAATTATAAAATCAATTTATAAAAAAAATTAAGTAGGATTTCTGTTTAGGAAATTTGAAGGATAGTTTAAATGTTTTAAAATTATAAAATCAATTGATAAAAAAAAGTTAGTAGGATTTCTGTTTAGGATACTTGAAGGATAGTTTAAATGTTAAAAAATTATAAAATCAATTTATAAAAAAAAGTAAGTATGATTTCTGTTTAGGATACTTGAATAATAGTTGAAATGTTTGAAAATTATAAAAATAATATATAAAAAAAGGTAAGTAGGATTTCTGTTTAGGAATTTTGAAAATACAACAAATATTTTAAATTTATAAAAACAATTTTAAAAAAAAGTCAGTTGAATTTCTGTTTAGGATAGATGAAGGATAGTTTAAATGTTTTAAAATAATAAAAATAATTTTTAAAAAAAGTAAGTAGGATTTCTATTTAGGATACTTGAAGGATAGTTGAAATGTTTTAAAATTATAAAAATAATATATAAAAAAAGTAAGTAGGATTTCGTTTAGGATACTTGAATGATAGTTTAAATGTTTTAAAATTATAAAAATAATTTATAAAAAAACTTAAGTAGGATTTCTGTTTAGGAATTTTGAAAATAGAAGAAATATTTTAAATTTATAAAATCAATTGATAAAAAAAAGTAAGTAGGATTTCTGTTTAGGATACTTGAAGGATAGTTTAAATGTTTTAAAATTATAAAATCAATTTATAAAAAAAAGTAAGTAGGATTTCTGTTTAGGATACTTGAAGGATAGTTGAAATGTTTGAAAATTATAAAAATAATATATAAAAAAAGGTAAGTAGGATTTCTGTTTAGGATACTTGAATGATAGTTTAAATGTTTTAAAATTACAAAAATAATTTATAAAAAAAACTAAGTAGGATTTCTGTTAGGAATTTTGAAAGATAGAACAAATATTTTAAATTTATAAAAACAATTTATAAAAAAAAGTTAAGTAGAATTTCAGTTTAGAATACTTGAATGATACATAAAATGTTTTAAAATTATAAAATCAATTTATAAAAAAAGTAAGTAGGATTTCTTTTAGGAAAGTTGAAGGATAGTTTAAATGTTTTAAAATTATAAAATCAATTTATATAAAAAAAAGTAAGTAGGATTTCTGTTTAGGATACTTGAAGGATAGTTTAAATGTTTTAAAATTATAAAAATAATATATAAAAAAAAGTAAGTAGGATTTCTTTAGGATACTTGAAGGATAGTTTAAATGTTTTAAAATAATAAAAATAATTTATAAAAAAAGTAAGTAGGATTTCTGTTTAGGATACTTCAATGATAGTTTAAATGTTTTAAAATTATAAAAATAATTTATAAAAAAACTTAAGTATGATTTCTGTTTAGGCATTTTGAATAGAACAAATATTTTAAATTTATAAAAACAATTTTTAAAAAAAGTCAGTAGAATTTGTGTTTAGGATAGTTGAAGGATAGTTTAAATGTTTTAAAATTATAAAAATAATTTTTATAAAAAGTATGTAGGATTTCTGTTTAGGATACTTGAAGGATAATTTAAATGTTTTCAAATAATAAAAATAATTTATAAAAAAAACTAAGTAGGATTTCTGTTTAGGATACTTGAATGATAGTTTAAATGTTCAAAAATTATAAAATCAATTTATAAAAAAAAGTAAGTATGATTTTTGTTTAGGATACTTGAATGATAGTTTAAATGTTTTAAATTTATAAAAACAATTTTAAAAAAAAGTCAGTAGAATTTCTGTTTAGGATACTTGAATGATACTTTAAATGTTTTAAAATTATAAAAATAATATTTAAAAAAAGTTTCTAGAATTTCAGTGTAGGATAGTTGAAGGATAATTTAAATGTTTTAAAATTTTAAAAATAATTTATAAAAAAACTTAAGTTGGATTTCTGTTTAGGAAATTTGAATGATAGTTTAAATGTTTTAAAATTATAAAAATCAATTTATAAAAAAGTAAGTAGGATTTCGTTTAGGATACTTGAAGGATAGTTTAAATGTTCAAAAATTATAAAATCAATTTATAAAAAAAAGTAAGTAGGATTTCTGTTTAGGATACTTGAATGATAGTTTAAATGTTTTAAAATAATAAAAATAATTTATAAAAAAAGTAAGTAGGATTTCTGTTTAGTATACTTGAAGGATAGTTTAAATCTTTTAAAATTGTAAAATCTATTTATAAAAAAATGTAAGTAGGATTTCTGTTTAGGATACTTGAAGGATACTTTAAATGTTTTAAAATTATAAAATCAATTTATAAAAAAAAGTAAGTGGGATTTCTGTTTAGGAAATTTGAAGGATAGTTTAAATGTTTTAAAATTATAAAATCAATTTATAAAAAAAAGTAAGTAGGCTTTCTGTTTAGGATACTTGAAGGATAGTTTAAATGTTTTAAACTAATAAAAATAATTTATAAAAAAAGTAAGTAGGATTTCTGTTTAGGATACTTGAATGATAGTTTAAATGTTTTAAAATTACAAAAATAATTTTTTAAAAAAGTAAGTAGGATTTCTGTTTAGGAATTTTGAAAATAGAGCAAATATTTTAAATTTATAAAAACAATTTTTAAAAAAAGTAAGTAGGATTTCGATTTAGAATACTTGAATGATAGATAAAATGTTTTAAAATTATAAAATCAATTTATAAAAAAAAGTAAGTAGGATTTCTGTTAGGAAAGTTGAAGGATAGTTTAAATGTTTTAAAATTATAAAATCAATTTATAAAAAAAAAAAGTAAGTAGGATTTTTTTAGGATACTTGAAAGATAGTTTAAATGTTTTAAAATTAGAAAAATAATATATAAAAAAAAGTAAGTAGGATTTCTGTTTAGGATACTTGAATGATAGTTTAAATGTTTTAAAATAATAAAAATAATTTATAAAAAAAGTAAGTAGGATTTCTTTTAGGATACTTGAATGATAGTTTAAATGTTTTAAAATTACAAAAATAATTTATAAAAAAACTTAAGTAGGATTTCTGTTTAGGAATTTTGAAAATAAAAAAAATATTTTAAATTTATAAAAACAATTTATAAAAAAAGTCAGTAGAATTTCTGTTTAGAATACTTGAATGATACATAAAATGTTTTAAAATTATAAAATCAATTTATAAAAAAAAGTAAGTAGGATTTCTGTTTAGGAAATTTGAAGGATAGTTTAAATGTTTTAAAATTATAAAATCAATTGATAAAAAAAAGTTAGTAGGATTTCTGTTTAGGATACTTGAAGGATAGTTTAAATGTTCAAAAATTATAAAATCAATTTATAAAAAAAAGTAAGTATGATTTCTGTTTAGGATACTTGAATAATAGTTTAAATGTTTTAAAATTATAAAAATAATTTATAAAAAAACTTAAGTAGGATTTCTGTTTAGGAATTTTGAAAATAGAACAAATATTTTAAATTTATAAAAACAATTTTTAAAAAAAGTGAGTTGAATTTCTGTTTAGGATAGATAAAGGATAGTTTAAATGTTTTAAAATAATAAAAATAATTTTTAAAAAAAAGTAAGTAGGATTTCTATTTAGGATACTTGAAGGATAGTTGAAATGTTTGAAAATTATAAAAATAATATATAAAAAAAAGTAAGTAGGATTTCTGTTTAGGATACTTGAATGATAGTTTAAATGTTTTAAAATTATAAAAATAATTTATAAAAAAACTTAAGTAGGATTTCTGTTTAGGAATTTTGAAAATAGAACAAATATTTTAAATTTATAAAAACAATTTTAAAAAAAAGTCTGTAGAATTTCTGTTTAGGATACTTGAATGATACATAAAATGTTTTAAAATTATAAAATCAATTTATAAAAAAAAGTAAGTAGGATTTCTGTTTAGGAAAGTTGAAGGATAGTTTAAATGTTTTAAAATTATAAAATCAATTTATATAAAAAGTAAGTAGGATTTCTGTTTAGGATACTTGAATGATAGTTTAAATGTTTTAAAATTACAAAAATAATTTATAAAAAAAAGTTAAGTAGGATTTCTGTTTAGGAATTTTGAAAATAGAACAAATATTTTAAATTTATAAAAACAATTTTTAAAAAAAGTCAGTAGAATTTCTGTTTAGGATACTTGAATGATACTTTAAATGTTTTAAAATGATAAAATCAATTTATAAAAAAAATTAAGTAGGATTTCTGTTTAGGAAACTTGAAGGATAGTTTAAATGTTTTAAAATTATAAAATCAATTGATAAAAAAAAGTAAGTAGGATTTCTGTTTAGGATACTTGAAGGATAGTTTAAATGTTCAAAAATTATAAAATCAATGTATAAAAAAAAGTAAGTATGATTTTTGTTTAGGATACTTGAATGATAGTTTAAATGTTTTAAATTTATAAAAAAAATTTTAAAAAAAAGTCTGTAGAATTTTTGTTTAGGATACTTGAATGATACTTTAAATATTTTAAAATTATAAAATCAATTTATAAAAAAAAGTAAGTGGGATTTCTGTTTAGGAAATTTGAAGGATAGTTTAAATGTTTTAAAATTATAAAATCAATTTATAAAAAAAAGTAAGTAGGATTTCTGTTTAGGATACTTGAAGGATAGTTTAAATGTTCAAAAATTATAAAATCAATTTATAAAAAAAATTAAGTAGGATTTCTGTTTAGGAATTTTGAAAATAGAACAAATATTTTAAATTTATAAAAACAATTTATAAAAAAAGTCAGTTGGATTTCTTTTAGGATAGATAAAGGATAGTTTAAATGTTTTAAAATAATAAAAATAATTTTTAAAAAAAGTAAGTAGGATTTCTATTTAGGATACTTGAAGGATAGTTGAAATGTTTGAAAATTATAAAAATAATATATAAAAAAAAGTAAGTCGGATTTCTGTTTAGGATACTTGAAGGATAGTTTAAATGTTTTAAAATAATAAAAATAATTTATAAAAAAAGTAAGTAGGATTTCTGTTTAGGAAATTTGAAGGATACTTTAAATGTTTTAAAATTATAAAATCAATTTATAAAAAAAAGTAAGTGGGATTTCTGTTTAGGAAATTTGAAGGATAGTTTAAATGTTTTAAAATTATATAATCAATTTATAAAAAATAGTAAGTAGGATTTCTGTTTAGGATACTTAAAGGATAGTTTAAATGTTTTAAACTAATAAAAATAATTTATAAAAAAAGTAAGTAGGATTTCTGTTTAGGATACTTGAATGATAGTTTAAATGTTTTAAAATTACAAAAATAATTTATAAAAAAAAATTAAGTAGGATTTCTGTTTAGGAATTTTGAAAATACAACAAATATTTTAAATTTATAAAAACAATTTTAAAAAAATGGAGTTGAATTTCTGTTTAGGATAAATGAAGGATTGTTTAAATGTTTTAAAATAATAAAAATAATTTTTTAAAAAAAGTAAGTAGGATTTCTATTTAGGATACTTGAAGGATAGTTGAAATGTTTGAAAATTATAAAAATAATATATAAAAAAAAGTAAGTAGGATTTCTGTTTAGGATACTTGAATGATAGTTTAAATGTTTTAAAATTATAAAAATAATTTATAAAAAAACTTAAGTAGGATTTCTGTTTAGGAATTTTGAAAATAGAACAAATATTTTAAATTTATAAAAACAATTTTAAAAAAAAGTCTGTAGAATTTCTGTTTAGGATACTTGAATGATACTTTAAATGTTTTAAAATTATAAAATCAATTTATAAAAAAACTTAAGTGGGATTTCTGTTTAGGAAAGTTAAAGGATAGTTTAAATGTTTTAAAATTATAAAATCAATTTATAAAAAAAAAGTAAGTAGGATTTCTTTTTAGGATACTTGAAGGATAGTTTAAATGTTTGAAAATTATAAAAATAATATATAAAAAAAAGTAAGTAGGATTTCTGTTTAGGATACTTGAATGATAGTTTAAATGTTTGAAAATTATAAAAATAATATATAAAAAAAAGTAAGTAGGATTTCTGTTTAGGATACTTGAATGATAGTTTAAATGTTTTAAAATTACAAAAATAATTTATAAAAAAAAATAAGTAGGATTTCTGTTTAGGAATTTTGAAAATACAACAAATATTTTAAATTTATAAAAACAATTTTAAAAAAAAGTGAGTTGAATTTCTGTTTAGGATAAATGAAGGATTGTTTAAATGTTTTAAAATAATAAAAATAATTTTTTAAAAAAGTAAGTAGGATTTCTTTTTAGGATACTTGAAGGATAGTTGAAATGTTTTAAAATTATAAAAATAATTTATAAAAAAAAGTAAGTAGGATTTCTGTTTAGGATACTTGAATGATAGTTTAAATGTTTTAAAATATATAAAAATAATTTATAAAAAAAGTAAGTAGGATTTCTTTTAGGATTTTTGAAGGATAGTTCAAATATTTTAAAATTATAAAAACAATTTATAAAAAAAGTAAGTAGAATTTTTGTTTAGGATACTTGAATGATACTTTAAATGTTTTAAAATTATAAAAATAATTTATAAAAAAACTAAGTAGGATTTCTATTTTAGGAAACTTGAAAGGATAGTTTAAATGTTTTAAAATTATAAAATCAATTTATAAAAAAAAAGTAAGTAGGATTTCTTTTTTAGGATACTTGAAGGATAGTTTAAATGTTTTAAAATTATAAAAATAATTTATAAAAAAAAGTAAGTAGGATTTCTGTTTAGGATACTTGAAGGATAGTTTAAATGTTTTAAAATTATAAAAATAATTTAAAAAAAAGTAAGTAGGATTTCGTTTAGGATACTTGAATGATAGTTTAAATGTTTTAAAATTATAAAAATAATTTATAAAAAAACTTAAGTAGGATTTCTTTTAGGAATTTTGAAAATAGAACAAATATTTTAAATTTATAAAAACAATTTTAAAAAAAAGTCAGTTGAATTTCCGTTTAGGATACTTGAATGATACTTTAAATGTTTTAAAATTATAAAATCAATTTATAAAAAAACGTAAGTGGGATTTCCATTTAGGAAAGTTGAAGGATAGTTTAAATGTTTTAAAATTATAAAATCAATTTATAAAAAAAAGTAAGTAGGATTTCTTTTTAGGATACTTGAAGGATAGTTTAAATGTTTTAAAATTATAAAAATAATTTATAAAAAAAGTAAGTAGGATTTCTGTTTAGGATACTTGAATGATAGTTTAAATGTTTTAAAATTATAAAAATAATTTATAAAAAAACTTAAGTAGGATTTCTGTTTAGGAATTTTGAAAATAGAACAAATATTTTAAATTTATAAAAACAATTTTAAAAAAAAGTCAGTAGAATTTCTTTAGGATACTTGAATGATACATAAAATGTTTTAAAATTATAAAATCAATTTATAAAAAAAAGTAAGTAGGATTTCTATTTAGGAAAGTTGAAGGATAGTTTAAATGTTTTAAAATTATAAAATCAATTTATAAAAAAAAGTAAGTAGGATTTCTGTTTAGGATACTTGAAGGATAGTTTAAATGTTTTAAAATAATAAAAATAATTTATAAAAAAAGTAAGTAGGATTTCTGTTTAGGATACGTGAAGGGTACTTTAAATATTTTAAAATTATAAAAACAATTTATAAAAAAAAGTAAGTGGGATTTCTGCTTTAGGAAATTGAAGGATAGTTTAAATGTTTTAAAATTATAAAATCAATTTATAAAAAAAAGTAAGTAGGATTTCTGTTAGGATACTTAAAGGATAGTTTAAATGTTTTAAAATTATAAAAATAATTTATAAAAAAAGTAAGTAGGATTTCTGTTTAGGATACTTGAATGATAGTTTAAATGTTTTAAAATTACAAAAATAATTTATAAAAAAAAATTAAGTAGGATTTCTGTTTAGGAATTTTGAAAATACAACAAATATTTTAAATTTATAAAAACAATTTTAAAAAAAAGTGAGTTGAATTTCTGTTTAGGATAAATGAAGGATTGTTTAAATGTTTTAAAATAATAAAAATAATTTTTAAAAAAAGTAAGTAGGATTTCTTTTTAGGATACTTGAAGGATAGTTGAAATGTTTGAAAATTATAAAAATAATATATAAAAAAAAGTAAGTAGGATTTCTGTTTAGGATACTTGAATGATAGTTTAAATGTTTTAAAATTATAAAAATAATTTATAAAAAAACTTAAGTAGGATTTCTTTTAGGAATTTTGAAAATAGAACAAATATTTTAAATTTATAAAAACAATTTTAAAAAAAAGTCTCGGAGATTTCCGTTTAGGATACTTGAATGATACATAAAATGTTTTAAAATTATAAAATCAATTTATAAAAAAAAGTAAGTAGGATTTCTATTTAGGAAAGTTGAAGGATAGTTTAAATGTTTTAAAATTATAAAATCAATTTATAAAAAAAGTAAGTAGGATTTCTGTTTAGGATACTTGAATGATAGTTTAAATGTTTTAAAATTACAAAAATAATTTATAAAAAAAACTTAAGTAGGATTTCTGTTTAGGAATTTTGAAAATAGAACAAATATTTTAAATTTATAAAAACAATTTTAAAAAAAAGTCTGTAGAATTTCTGTTTAGGATACTTGAATGATACATAAAATGTTTTAAAATTATAAAATCAATTTATAAAAAAAAGTAAGTAGGATTTCTGTTTAGGAAAGTTGAAGGATAGTTTAAATGTTTTAAAATTATAAAATCAATTTATATAAAAAGTAAGTAGGATTTCTGTTTAGGATACTTGAATGATAGTTTAAATGTTTTAAAATTATAAAAATAATTTATAAAAAAACTTAAGTAGGATTTCTGTTTAGGAATTTTGAAAGATAGATCAAATATTTTAAATTTATAAAAACAATTTTTAAAAAAAGTCAGTAGAATTTCTGTTTAGGATACTTGAATGATACTTTAAATGTTTTAAAATTATAAAATCAATTTATAAAAAAAGTAAGTAGGATTTCTGTTTAGGAAACTTTGAAGGATAGTTTAAATGTTTTAAAATTATAAAATCAATTTATAAAAAAAAGTAAGTAGGATTTTTGTTTAGGATACTTGAATGATAGTTTAAATGTTTTAAAATTATAAAAATCAATTTTAAAAAAAAGTCTGTAGAATTTTTGTTTAGGATACTTGAATGATACTTTAAATATTTTAAAATTATAAAATCAATTTATAAAAAAAAGTAAGTGGGATTTCTTTTAGGATATTTGAAGGATAGTTTAAATGTTTTAAAATTATAAAATCAATTTATAAAAAAAAGTAAGTAGGATTTCTGTTTAGGATACTTGAAGGATAGTTTAAATGTTTTAAAATTATAAAAACAATTTATAAAAAAACTTAAGTAGGATTTCCGTTTAGGAATTTTGAAAATAGAACAAATATTTTAAATTTATAAAAACAATTTAAAAAAAAAGTCAGTAGGATTTCTGTTTAGGATAAATGAAGGATAGTTTAAATGTTTTAAAATAATAAAAATCAATTTATAAAAAAAAGTAAGTAGGATTTCTTTTAGGATACTTGAAGGATAGTTTAAATGTTTTAAAATTATAAAAATAATTTATAAAAAAAAGTAAGTAGGATTTCGTTTAGGATACTTGAAGGATAGTTTAAATGTTTTAAAATTATAAAAATAATTTATAAAAAAAGTAAGTAGGATTTCTGTTTAGGATACTTGAAGGATAGTTTAAATGTTTTAAAATTATAAAAATAATTTATAAAAAAAAGTAAGTAGGATTTCCGTTTTAGGAAATTTGAAGGATAGTTTAAATGTTTTAAAATTATAAAATCAATTTATAAAAAAAGTAAGTAGGATTTCCGTTTAGGATACTTGAAGGATAGTTTAAATGTTTTAAAATTATAAAAATAATTTATAAAAAAAGTAAGTAGGATTTCTTTTAGGATACTTGAATGATAGTTTAAATGTTTTAAAATTACAAAAATAATTTATAAAAAAAATTAAGTAGGATTTCTGTTTAGGAATTTTGAAAATACAACAAATATTTTAAATTTATAAAAACAATTTTAAAAAAAAGTGAGTAGGATTTTGTTTAGGATACATGAAGGATTGTTTAAATGTTTTAAAATAATAAAAATAATTTTTAAAAAAAGTAAGTGGGATTTCTGTTTAGGATACTTGAAGGATAGTTTAAATGTTTTAAAATTATAAAAACAATTTATAAAAAAAAGTAACTAGTATTTCTTTTTAGGATACTTGAAGGATAGTTTAAATGTTTTAAAATTATAAAAATAATTTATAAAAAAAAGTAAGTAGGATTTCTATTTAGGATACTTGAAGGATAGTTTAAATGTTTTAAAATTATAAAAATAATTTATAAAAAAAAGTAAGTAGGATTTCTGTTTAGGATACTTGAATGATAGTTTAAATGTTTTAAAATTATAAAAATAATTTATAAAAAAAATGTAAGTAGGATTTCGTTTAGGAACTTTTGAAAATAGAAATGTTTTAAATTTATAAAAACAATTTTAAAAAAAAGTCAGTAGAATTTCTGTTTAGGATACTTGAATGATAGTTTAAATGTTTTAAAATTATAAAATCAATTTATAAAAAAAAGTAAGTAGGATTTCTGTTTAGGATAAGTTGAAGGATAGTTTAAATGTTTTAAAATTATAAAAACAATTTATAAAAAAAAGTAAGTAGGATTTCTTTTAGGATACTTGAAGGATAGTTTAAATGTTTTAAAATTATAAAAATAATTTATAAAAAAAGTAAGTAGGATTTCTGTTTAGGATACTTGAATGATAGTTTAAATGTTTTAAAATTATAAAAATAATTTATAAAAAAACTTAAGTAGGATTTCTGTTTAGGAATTTTGAAAATAGAACAAATATTTTAAATTTATAAAAACAATTTTAAAAAAAAGTAAGTAGGATTTCTATTTAGGATACTTGAAGGATACTTAAAATGTTTTAAAATTATAAAATCAATTTATAAAAAAAAGTAAGTAGGATTTCCGTTTAGGATACTTGAAGGATAGTTTAAATGTTTTAAAATTATAAAAATAATTTATAAAAAAAGTAAGTAGGATTTCTTTTAGGATACTTGAATGATAGTTTAAATGTTTTAAAATTATAAAAATAATTTATAAAAAAACTTAAGTAGGATTTCTCTTTAGGAATTTTGAAAATAGAACAAATATTTTAAATTTATAAAAACAATTTTAAAAAAAAGTCGTAGAATTTCGTTTAGGATACTTGAATGATACATAAAATGTTTTAAAATTATAAAATCAATTTATAAAAAAAAGTAAGTAGGATTTCTGTTTAGGAAAGTTGAAGGATAGTTTAAATGTTTTAAAATTATAAAATCAATTTATAAAAAAAAGTAAGTAGGATTTCTTTTTAGGATACTTGAATGATAGTTTAAATGTTTTAAAATTATAAAAATAATTTATAAAAAAATAAAGTAGGATTTGTGTTTAGGATACTTGAAAGATAGTTTAAATGTTTAAAAATTATAAAAATAATTTATAAAAAAAGTAAGTAGGATTTCTGTTTAGGATACTTGAATGATACTTTAAATGTTTTAAAATTATAAAAATAATTTATAAAAAAAAGTAAGTAGGATTTCTGTTTAGGATACTTGAAGGATAGTTTAAATGTTTTAAAATTATAAAAATCAATTTATAAAAAAAAGTAAGTACGATTTGTGTTTAGGATACTTGAAGGATAGTTTAAATGTTTTAAAATTATAAAAACAATTTATAAAAAAAAGTAAGTAGGATTTCTGTTTAGGATACTTGAATGATACTTTAAATATTTTAAAATTATAAAATCAATTTATAAAAAAAAGTAAGTAGGATTTCTGTTTAGGATACTTGAAGGATAGTTTAAATGTTTTAAAATTATAAAATCAATTTATAAAAAAAAGTAAGTAGGATTTCTTAGGATACTTGAATGATAGTTTAAATGTTTTAAAATTATAAAAATAATTTATAAAAAAACTTAAGTAGGATTTCGTTTAGGAATTTTGAAAATAGAACAAATATTTTAAATTTATAAAAACAATTTTATAAAAAAAAAGTAGGATTTCTTTTAGGATACTTAAAGGATAGTTTAAATGTTTAAAAATAATAAAAACAATTTATAAAAAAAGTAAGTAGGATTTCTATTTAGGATACTTGAATGATAGTTTAAATGTTTTAAAATTATAAAAATAATTTATAAAAAAAAGTAAGTAGGATTTCTTTTAGGATACTTGAAGGATAGTTTAAATGTTTTAAAATTATAAAAATAATTTTTAAAAAAAGTAAGTAGGATTTCTGTTTAGGATACTTGAAGGATAGTTTAAATGTTTTAAAATTATAAAAATCAATTTATAAAAAAAAGTAAGTAGGATTTCTTTTAGGAAATTTGAAGGATAGTTTAAATGTTTTAAAATTATAAAATCAATTTATAAAAAAAAGTAAGTAGGATTTCTGTTTAGGATACTTAAAGGATAGTTTAAATGTTTTAAACTAATAAAAATAATTTATAAAAAAAGTAAGTAGGATTTCTGTTTAGGATACTTGAATGATAGTTTAAATGTTTTAAAATTACAAAAATAATTTATAAAAAAACTTAAGTAGGATTTCTGTTTAGGAATTTTGAAAATAGAACAAATATTTTAAATTTATAAAAACAATTTTAAAAAAAAGTCAGTTGAATTTCTGTTTAGGATAGATGAAGGATAGTTTAAATGTTTTAAAATAATAAAAATAATTTATAAAAAAAGTAAGTAGGATTTCTTTTTAGGATACTTGAAGGATAGTTTAAATGTTTTAAAATTATAAAAATAATTTATTCAAAAAAGTAAATAGTATTTCTGTTTAGGATACTTGAATGATAGTTTAAATGTTTTAAAATTATAAAAATAATTTATAAAAAAAGTAAGTAGGATTTCTGTCTTAGGATACTTTAAATGTTTAAAAATTACAAAAATAATTTATAAAAAAACTTAAGTAGGATTTCTGTTTAGGCATTTTGAAAATAGAACAAATATTTTAAATTTATAAAAAAAAAAGTCAGTAGGATTTCCGTTTAGGATACTTGAAGGATAGTTTAAATGTTTGAAAATTATAAAAATAATTTGTAAAAAAAGTAAGTAGGATTTCTATTTAGGATACTTGAAGGATAGTTTAAATGTTTTAAAATTATAAAAATAATTTATAAAAAAAAGTAAGTAGGATTTCTGTTTAGGATACTTGAATGATAGTTTAAATGTTTTAAAATTATAAAAATAATTTATAAAAAAACTTAAGTAGGATTTCTGTTTAGGAATTTTGAAAATAGAACAAATATTTTAAATTTATAAAAACAATTTTAAAAAAAAGTCAGTAGAATTTCGCTTTTTAGATACTTGAATGATACATATAAATGTTTTAAAATTATAAAATCAATTTATAAAAAAAAGTAAGTAGGATTTCTTTTAGGAAACTTGAAGGATAGTTTAAATGTTTTAAAATTATAAAATCAATTTATAAAAAAAAAGTTAGTTGGATTTCTTTTAGGATACTTGAAGGATAGTTTAAATGTTTTAAAATTATAAAATCAATTTATAAAAAAAGTAAGTAGGATTTCTGTTTAGGATACTTGAATGATAGTTTAAATGTTTTAAAATTATAAAAATAATTTATAAAAAAAGTAAGTAGGATTTCTGTTTAGGATACTTGAAGGATAGTTTAAATGTTTTAAAATTATAAAAATAATTTATAAAAAAAAGTAAGTAGGATTTCTGTTTAGGATACTTGAATGATAGTTTAAATGTTTTAAAATTATAAAAACAATTTATAAAAAAAAGTAAGTAGGATTTGTGTTTAGGATACTTGAAGGATAGTTTAAATGTTTTAAAATTATAAAAATAATTTTTAAAAAAAGTAAGTAGGATTTCCGTTTAGGATACTTGAAGGATAGTTTAAATGTTTTAAAATTATAAAAATAATTTATAAAAAAAGTAAGTAGGATTTCTGTTTAGGATACTTGAATGATAGTTTAAATGTTTTAAAATTATAAAAACAATTTATAAAAAAAAGTAAGTAGGATTTTTTTTAGGATACTTGAATGATAGTTTAAATGTTTTAAAATTATAAAAACAATTTATAAAAAAAAGTAAGTAGGATTTCTGTTTAGGATACTTGAATGATAGTTTAAATGTTTTAAAATTATAAAAATAATTTTATAAAAAAAAGTTAAGTAGGATTTCGTTTAGGATACTTGAAGGATAGTTTAAATGTTTTAAAATTATAAAAAAAATTTATAAAAAAACTTAAGTAGGATTTCCGTTTAGGAATTTTGAAAATAGAACAAATTTTATTTAATTTATAAAAACAATTTTAAAAAAAAAGTCAGTAGGATTTCTGTTTAGGATACTTGAATGATAGTTTAAATGTTTTAAAATTATAAAAATCAATTTATAAAAAAAAGTAAGTAGGATTTCTGTTTAGGAAACTTGAAGGATAGTTTAAATGTTTTAAAATTATAAAAATCAATTTATAAAAAAAAGTAAGTAGGATTTCTGTTTAGGATACTTGAAGGATAGTTTAAATGTTTTAAAATAATAAAAACAATTTATAAAAAAAAGTAAGTAGGATTTCTATTTAGGATACTTGAATGATAGTTTAAATGTTTTAAAATTATAAAAATAATTTATAAAAAATCTAAAGTAGGATTTCTGTTTAGGATACTTGAAGGATAGTTTAAATGTTTTAAAATTATAAAAATCAATTTATAAAAAAAGTAAGTAGGATTTCTGTTTAGGATACTTGAAGGATACTTTAAATGTTTTAAAATTATAAAATCAATTTATAAAAAAAAGTAAGTAGGATTTCTGTTTAGGAAATTTGAAGGATAGTTTAAATGTTTTAAAATTATAAAATCAATTTATAAAAAAAAGTAAGTAGGATTTCTGTTTAGGATACTTAAAGGATAGTTTAAATGTTTTAAACTAATAAAATCAATTTATAAAAAAAAGTAAGTAGGATTTCTGTTTAGGATACTTGAATGATAGTTTAAATGTTTTAAAATTATAAAAATAATTTATAAAAAAACTTAAGTAGGATTTCTGTTTATGAATTTTGAAAATAGAACAAATATTTTAAATTTATAAAAACAATTTTAAAAAAAAGTAAGTAGAATTTCCGTTTAGGATAGATGAAGGATAGTTTAAATGTTTTAAAATTAATAAAAATAATTTTTAAAAAAAGTAAGTAGGATTTCTATTTAGGATACTTGAAGGATAGTTTAAATGTTTTAAAATTATAAAAATAATATATAAAAAAAGTAAGTAGGATTTCTGTTTAGGATACTTGAATGATAGTTTAAATGTTTTAAAATTATAAAAATAATTTATAAAAAAACTTAAGTAGGATTTCTTTTAGGAATTTTGAAAATAGAACAAATATTTTAAATTTATAAAAACAATTTTAAAAAAAAGTCAGTAGAATTTCTGTTTAGGATACTTGAATGATACTTTAAATGTTTTAAAATTATAAAATCAATTTATAAAAAAAGTAAGTAGGATTTCTGTTTAGGAAAGTTGAAGGATAGTTTAAATGTTTTAAAATTATAAAATCAATTTATAAAAAAAAGTAAGTAGGATTTCTGTTTAGGATACTTGAAGGATAGTTTAAATGTTTTAAAATTATAAAAATAATTTATAAAAAAAGTAAGTAGGATTTATGTTTAGGATACTTGAAGGATAGTTTAAATGTTTTAAAATAATAAAAATAATTTATAAAAAAAGTAAGTAGGATTTCTGTTTAGGATACTTGAATGATAGTTTAAATGTTTTAAAATTACAAAAATAATTTATAAAAAAACGTTAAGTAGGATTTCTTTTAGGAATTTTGAAAATAGAACAAATATTTTAAATTTATAAAAACAATTTTAAAAAAAAAAGTCAGTAGAATTTCCGTTTAGGATACTTGAATGATACTTTAAATGTTTTAAAATTATAAAAATCAATTTATAAAAAAAAGTAAGTAGGATTTCTGTTTAGGAAACTTGAAGGATAGTTTAAATGTTTTAAAATTATAAAAACAATTTATAAAAAAAAAGTAAGTAGGATTTCTGTTTAGGATACTTGAAGGATAGTTTAAATGTTTTAAAATTATAAAAATAATTTATAAAAAAAGTAAGTAGGATTTCTGTTTAGGATACTTGAAGGATAGTTTAAATGTTTTAAAATTATAAAAATAATTTAAAAAAAAAGTAAGTAGGATTTCTGTTTTAGGATACTTGAATGATAGTTTAAATGTTTTAAAATTATAAAAATAATTTATAAAAAAACTTAAGTAGGATTTCTGTTTAGGAATTTTGAAAATAGAACAAATATTTTAAATTTATAAAAACAATTTTAAAAAAAAGTCAGTAGAATTTCTGTTTAGGATAGTTGAAGGATAGTTTAAATGTTTTAAAATTATAAAAATAATTTTTAAAAAAAGTAAGTAGGATTTCTATTTAGGATACTTGAAGGATAGTTTAAATGTTTTAAAATTATAAAAATAATTTATAAAAAAAAGTAAGTAGGATTTCTGTTTAGGATACTTGAATGATAGTTTAAATGTTTTAAAATTATAAAAATAATTTATAAAAAAAGTAAGTAGGATTTCTGTTTAGGATACTTGAATGATAGTTTAAATGTTTTAAAATTATAAAAATAATTTTTAAAAAAAAGTAAGTAGAATTTTGTTTAGGATACTTGAATGATAGTTTAAATGTTTTAAAATTATAAAAATAATTTTAAAAAAAAGAAGTAGACGTTTAGGATACTTGAAGGATAGTTTAAATGTTTTAAAATTATAAAAACAATTTATAAAAAAACTTAAGTAGGATTTCTGTTTAGGAATATTGAAAGATAGATTAAATGTTTTAAAATTATAAAACCAATTTTAAAAAAAAGTAAGTAGGATTTCTGTTTAGGATACTTGAAGGATAGTTTAAATGTTTTAAAATTATAAAATCAATTTATAAAAAAAAGTAAGTAGGATTTCTGTTTAGGATACTTGAAGGATAGTTTAAATGTTTTAAAATTATAAAAATATTTAAAAAAAAGTAAGTAGGATTTCTTTAGGATACTTGAATGATAGTTTAAATGTTTTAAAATTATAAAAATAATTTATAAAAAAAAGTAAGTAGGATTTCTGTTTAGGATACTTGAAGGATAAGTTAAATGTTTTAAAATTATAAAAACAATTTATAAAAAAAAAGTAAGTAGGATTTCTATTTAGGATACTAGAAGGATAGTTTTAAAATTATAAAACTA
Source organism: Populus x sibirica (assembly GCA_019202695.1). Classification (NCBI taxonomy): domain Eukaryota; kingdom Viridiplantae; phylum Streptophyta; class Magnoliopsida; order Malpighiales; family Salicaceae; genus Populus; species Populus x sibirica. The sequence continues at coordinate 10,103 of JAGMVL010001526.1, read as the reverse complement.
ATTTATAAAAAAATATAAGTAGGATTTCTGTTTAGGATACTTGAATGATAGTTTAAATGTTTTAAAATTATAAAAATAATTTATAAAAAAACTTAAGTAGGATTTCTGTTTAGGGATTTTGAAAGATAGAACAAATATTTTAAAATTATAAAAACAATTTTAAAAAAAAGTCAAGTAGGATTTCTGTTTAGGATACTTGAATGATAGTTTAAATGTTTTAAAATTATAAAAACAATTTATAAAAAAAATTAAGTAGGATTTCTGTTTAGGAAACTTGAAGGATAGTTTAAATGTTTTGAAATTATAAAAACAATTTATAAAAAAAAGTAAGTAGGATTTCCGTTTAGGATACTTGAAGGATAGTTTAAATGTTTTAAAATTATAAAAATAATTTACATAAAAAAGTATGGAGGATTCATGTTTAGAATACTTGAAAGATAGTTTAAATGTTTTAAATTTAAAAAAACAATTTTAAAAAAAAAGTAAGTAGGATTTCTGTTTAGGATACTTGAATGATAGTTTAAATGTTTTAAAATTATAAAAATAATTTATAAAAAAAAGTAAGTAGGATTTCTGTTTAGGATACTTGAAGGATAGTTTAAATGTTTTAAAATTATAAAAATAATTTATAAAAAAACTTAAGTAGGATTTCTGTTTAGGATACTTGAAGGATAGTTTAAATGTTTTAAAATTATAAAATCAATTTATAAAAAAACTTAAGTAGGATTTCTGTTTAGGATACTTGAAGGATAGTTTAAATGTTTTAAAATTATAAAATCAATTTATAAAAAAAAGTAAGTAGGATTTCTGTTTAGGATACTTGAAGGATAGTTTAAATGTTTTAAAATTATAAAAATAATTTATAAAAAAAAGTAAGTAGGATTTCTGTTTAGGATACTTGAAGGATAGTTTAAATGTTTTAAAATAATAAAAATAATTTATAAAAAAAGTAAGTAGGATTTCTGTTTAGGATACTTGAAGGATAGTTTAAATGTTTTAAAATTATAAAAATAATTTATAAAAAAAGTAAGTAGGATTTCTGTTTAGGATACTTGAAGGATAGTTTAAATGTTTTAAAATTATAAAAATAATTTATAAAAAAATGTAAGTAGGATTTCTTTTAGGAAATTTGAAGGATAGTTTAAATGTTTTAAAATTATAAAAACAATTTATAAAAAAAAGTAAGTAGGATTTCTGTTTAGGATACTTGAATGATAGTTTAAATGTTTTAAAATTATAAAATCAATTTATAAAAAAAGTAAGTAGGATTTCTGTTTAGGATACTTGAAGGATAGTTTAAATGTTTTAAAATTATAAAAATAATTTATAAAAAAATGTAAGTAGGATTTCTGTTTAGGATACTTGAAGGATAGTTTAAATGTTTTAAAATTATAAAAACAATTTATAAAAAAAAGTAAGTAGGATTTCTGTTTAGGATACTTGAAGGATAGTTTAAATGTTTTAAAATTATAAAATCAATTTATAAAAAAAAGTAAGTAGGATTTCTGTTTAGGATACTTGAAAGATAGTTTAAATGTTTTAAAATTATAAAAATAATTTATAAAAAAACTTAAGTAGGATTTCTGTTTAGGAATTTTGAAAATAGATCAAATATTTTAAATTTATAAAAACAATTTTAAAAAAAGTCAGTAGAATTTCTGTTTAGGATACTTGAATGATAGTTTAAATGTTTTAAAATTATAAAAATAATTTATAAAAAAAAGTAAGTAGGATTTCTGTTTAGGATACTTGAAGGATAGTTTAAATGTTTTAAAATTATAAAAATAATTTATAAAAAAAAGTAAGTAGGATTTCTGTTTAGGATACTTGAATGATAGTTTAAATGTTCAAAAATTATAAAATCAATTTATAAAAAAAAGTAAGTATGATTTTTGTTTAGGATACTTGAATGATAGTTTAAATGTTTTAAAATTATAAAAACAATTTATAAAAAAAAGTAAGTAGGATTTCTTTTAGGATACTTGAAGGATAGTTTAAATGTTTTAAAATTATAAAAATAATTTATAAAAAAAAGTAAGTAGGATTTCAGTTTAGGATACTTGAAGGATAGTTTAAATGTTTTAAAATTATAAAAATAATTTATAAAAAAACTTAAGTAGGATTTCTTTTAGGAATTTTGAAAATAGAACAAATATTTTAAATTTATAAAAACAATTTTAAAAAAAAGTCAGTAGAATTTCTGTTTAGGATACTTGAATGATACTTTAAATGTTTTAAAATTATAAAATCAATTTATAAAAAAAATTAAGTGGGATTTCTGTTAGGAAACTTGAAGGATAGTTTAAATGTTTTAAAATTATAAAAACAATTTATAAAAAAAAGTAAGTAGGATTTCTGTTTAGGATACTTGAAGGATAGTTTAAATGTTTTAAAATTATAAAAACAATTTATAAAAAAAAGTAAGTAGGATTTACGTTTAGGATACTTGAATGATAGTTTAAATGTTTTAAAATTATAAAAATAATTTATAAAAAAAGTAAGTAGGATTTCTGTTTAGGATACTTGAAGGATAGTTTAAATATTTTAAAATTATAAAATCTATTTATAAAAAAAGTAAGTAGGATTTCTGTTTAGGATACTTGAAGGATACTTTAAATGTTTTAAAATTATAAAATCAATTTATAAAAAAAAGTAAGTGGGATTTCTGTTTAGGAAACTTGAAGGATAGTTTAAATGTTTTAAATTTATAAAATCTATTTATAAAAAAAAGTAAGTAGGATTTCTGTTTAGGATACTTGAAAGGATAGTTTAAATGTTTTAAAATAATAAAAATAATTTATAAAAAAAGTAAGTAGGATTTCTGTTTAGGATACTTGAATGATAGTTTAAATGTTTTAAAATTATAAAAATAATTTATAAAAAAAACTTAAGTAGGATTTCTGTTTAGGAATTTTGAAAATAGAACAAATATTTTAAATTTATAAAAACAATTTTAAAAAAAAGTCAGTTGAATTTCTGTTTAGGATAGATGAAGGATAGTTTAAATGTTTTAAAATAATAAAAATAATTTTTAAAAAAAGTAAGTAGGATTTCTATTTAGGATACTTGAAGGATAGTTGAAATGTTTGAAAATTATAAAAATAATATATAAAAAAAAGTAAGTAGGATTTCTGTTTAGGATACTTGAATGATAGTTTAAATGTTTTAAAATTATAAAAATAATTTATAAAAAAACTTAAGTAGGATTTCTGTTTAGGAATTTTGAAAATAGAACAAATATTTTAAATTTATAAAAACAATTTTAAAAAAAAGTCAGTAGAATTTCTGTTTAGGATACTTGAATGATACTTTAAATGTTTTAAAATTATAAAATCAATTTATAAAAAAAAGTAAGTAGGATTTCTGTTTAGGAAATTTGAAGGATAGTTTAAATGTTTTAAAATTATAAAATCAATTTATAAAAAAAAGTAAGTAGGATTTCTGTTTAGGATACTTGAAGGATAGTTTAAATGTTTTAAAATTATAAAAATAATTTACAAAATAAAGTAAGTAGGATTTCTGTTTAGGATACTTGAAGGATAGTTTAAATGTTTTAAAATTATAAAAACAATTTATAAAAAAAAGTAAGTAGGATTTCTGTTTATGATACTTGAATGATGGTTTAAATGTTTTAAAATTATAAAAATCAATTTATAAAAAAAAGTAAGTAGGATTTCTGTTTAGGATACTTGAATGATAGTTTAAATGGTTTAAAATTATAAAAATCAATTTATAAAAAAAAGTAAGTAGGATTTCTGTTTAGGATACTTGAAGGATAGTTTAAATGTTTTAAAATTATAAAAATAATTTATAAAAAAAAGTAAGTAGGATTTCTGTTTAGGATACTTGAAGGATAGTTTAAATGTTTTAAAATTATAAAAATAATTTATAAAAAAAGTAAGTAGGATTTCTGTTTAGGATACTTGAATGATAGTTTAAATGTTTTAAAATTATAAAAATAATTTATAAAAAAACTTAAGTAGGATTTCTTTTAGGAATTTTGAAAATAGAACAAATATTTTAAATTTATAAAAACAATTTTAAAAAAAGTCAGTAGAATTTCTGTTTAGGATACTTGAATGATACATAAAATGTTTTAAAATTATAAAATCAATTTATAAAAAAAAGTAAGTAGGATTTCTTTTAGGAAATTGAAGGATAGTTTAAATGTTTTAAAATTATAAAATCAATTTATAAAAAAAAGTAAGTAGGATTTCTTTTAGGATACTTGAAGGATAGTTTAAATGTTTTAAAATTATAAAAATAATTTATAAAAAAAGTAAGTAGGATTTCCATTTAGGATACTTGAAGGATAGTTTAAATGTTTTAAAATTATAAAAATAATTTATAAAAAAAAGTAAGTAGGATTTCTTTTAGGATACTTGAATGATAGTTTAAATGTTTTAAAATTATAAAAATAATTTATAAAAAAACTTAAGTAGGATTTACGTTTAGGAATTTTGAAAATAGAACAAATATTTTAAATTTATAAAAACAATTTTAAAAAAAAGTCAGTAGAATTTGTGTTTAGGATACTTGAAGGATAGTTTAAATGTTTTAAAATTATAAAAATAATTTATAAAAAAAGTAAGTAGGATTTCTGTTTAGGATACTTGAATATAGTTTAAATGTTTTAAAATTATAAAAATAATTTATAAAAAAAACTAAGTAGGATTTCCGTTTAGGATACTTGAATGATAGTTTAAATGTTTTAAAATTATAAAATCAATTTATAAAAAAAAGTAAGTAGGATTTTTGTTTAGGATACTTGAATGATAGTTTAAATGTTTTAAAATTATAAAAACAATTTTAAAAAAAAACGTAAGTAGGATTTCTGTTTAGGATACTTGAAGGATAGTTTAAATGTTTTAAAATTATAAAAATAATTTTAAAAAAAAGTGTCTAGGATTTCAGTTTAGGATACTTGAAGGATAGTTTAAATGTTTTAAAATTATAAAAATAATTTATAAAAAAACTTAAGTAGGATTTCCGTTTAGGAATTTTGAAAATAGAACAAATATTTTAAATTTATAAAAACAATTTTAAAAAAAAGTCAGTAGAATTTCGTTTAGGATACTTGAATGATAGTTTAAATGTTTTAAAATTATAAAATCAATTTATAAAAAAAATTAAGTGGGATTTCTGTTTAGGAAATTTGAAGAATAGTTTAAATGTTTTAAAATTATAAAATCAATTTATAAAAAAAAGTAAGTAGGATTTCTGTTTAGGATACTTGAATGATACTTTAAATGTTTTAAAATTATAAAATCAATTTATAAAAAAAAGTAAGTAGGATTTCTGTTTAGGAAAGTTGAAGGATAGTTTAAATGTTTTAAAATTATAAAATCAATTTATAAAAAAAAGTAAGTAGGATTTCTGTTTAGGATACTTGAATGATAGTTTAAATGTTTTAAAATAATAAAAATAATTTATAAAAAAAAGTAAGTAGGATTTCTGTTTAGGATACTTGAATGATACATAAAATGTTTTAAAATTATAAAATCAATTTATAAAAAAAAGTAAGTAGGATTTCTGTTTAGGAAACTTGAAGGATAGTTTAAATGTTTTAAAATTATAAAATCAATTTATAAAAAAAAGTAAGTAGGATTTCTGTTTAGGATACTTGAATGATAGTTTAAATGTTTTAAAATTATAAAAATAATTTATAAAAAAAGTAAGTAGGATTTCTGTTTAGGATACTTGAATGATAGTTTAAATGTTTTAAAATTATAAAAATAATTTATAAAAAAACTTAAGTAGGATTTCCGTTTAGGAATTTTGAAAGATAGAACAAATATTTTAAATTTATAAAAACAATTTTAAAAAAAGTAAGTAGGATTTCTGTTTAGGATACTTGAATGATAGTTTAAATGTTTTAAAATTATAAAAATAATTCATAAAAAAAAGTAAGTAGGATTTCTCTTTAGGATACTTGAAGAATACTTTAAATGTTTTAAACTTATAAAATCATTTTATAAAAAAAAGTAAGTAGGATTTCTGTTTTAGGATACTTGAAGGATAGTTTAAATGTTTTAAAATAATAAAAATAATTTATAAAAAAAGTAAGTAGGATTTCCGTTTAGGATACTTGAAGGATAGTTTAAATGTTTTAAAATTATAAAAATAATTTATAAAAAAAAGTAAGTAGGATTTCTGTTTAGGATACTTGAATAATAGTTTAAATGTTTTAAAATTATAAAAATAATTTATAAAAAAACTTAAGTAGGATTTATGTTTAGGAATTTTGAAAATAGAACAAATATTTTAAATTTATAAAAACAATTTTTAAAAAAAGTCAGTTGAATTTCTGTTTAGGATACTTGAATGATACTTTAAATGTTTTAAAATTATAAAATCAATTTATAAAAAAAAGTAAGTAGGATTTCTGTTTAGGATACTTCAATGATAGTTTAAATGTTTTAAAATTATAAAATCAATTTATAAAAAAAAGTAAGTAGGATTTCTGTTTAGGATACTTGAAGGATAGTTTAAATGTTTTAAAATTATAAAATCAATTTATAAAAAAAATTAAGTAGGATTTCTGTTTAGGAAATTTGAAGGATAGTTTAAATGTTTTAAAATTATAAAATCAATTTATAAAAAAAAATAAGTAGGATTTCTATTTAGGATACTTGAAGGATAGTTTAAATGTTTTAAAATTATAAAAATAATATATAAAAAAAAGTAAGTAGGATTTCTGTTTAGGATACTTGAATGATAGTTTAAATGTTTTAAAATTATAAAAATAATTTATAAAAAAACTTAAGTAGGATTTCTGTTTAGGAATTTTGAAAATAGAACAAATATTTTAAATTTATAAAAACAATTTTAAAAAAAGTTAGTAGAATTTCTGTTTAGGATACTTGAATGATACTTTAAATGTTTTAAAATTATAAAATCAATTTATAAAAAAAGTAAGTAGGATTTCTGTTTAGGATACTTGAAGGATAGTTTAAATGTTTTAAAATTATAAAATCAATTTATAAAAAAAAGTAAGTAGGATTTCTGTTTAGGATACTTGAATGATAGTTTAAATGTTTTAAAATCATAAAAATAATTTATAAAAAAAAGTAAGTAGGATTTCTATTTAGGATACTTGAATGATAGTTTAAATGTTTTAAAATAATAAAAATAATTTATAAAAAAAGTAAGTAGGATTTCTGTTTAGGATACTTGAATGATAGTTTAAATGTTTTAAAATTACAAAAATAATTTATAAAAAAACTTAAGTAGGATTTCTGTTTAGGAATTTTGAAAATAGAACAAATATTTTAAATTTATAAAAACAATTTTAAAAAAAAGTCAGTAGAATTTCTGTTTAGAATACTTGAATGATACATAAAATGTTTTAAAATTATAAAATCAATTTATAAAAAAAAGTAAGTAGGATTTCTGTTTAGGAAAGTTGAAGGATAGTTTAAATGTTTTAAAATTATAAAATCAATTTATATAAAAAAAAAGTAAGTAGGATTTCTGTTTAGGATACTTGAAGGATAGTTTAAATGTTTTAAAATTATAAAATCAATTTATAAAAAAAAGTAAGTAGGATTTCTTTTGGATACTTGAATGATAGTTTAAATGTTTTAAAATTATAAAATCAATTTATAAAAAATAGTAAGTAGGATTTCCGTTTAGGATATTTGAAGGATAGTTTTAATGTTTTAAAATTATAAAAATAATTTATAAAAAAAGTAAGTAGGATTTCTGTTTAGGATACTTGAAGGATAGTTTAAATGTTCAAAAATTATAAAATCAATTTATAAAAAAAAGTAAGTAGGATTTCTGTTTAGGATACTTGAATGATAGTTTAAATGTTTTAAAATAATAAAAATAATTTATAAAAAAAGTAAGTAGGATTTCCATTTGTAGTATACTTGAAGGATAGTTTAAATCTTTTAAAATTGTAAAATCTATTTATAAAAAAAATGTAAGTAGGATTTCTGTTTAGGATACTTGAAGGATACTTTAAATGTTTTAAAATTATAAAATCAATTTATAAAAAAATGTAAGTAGGATTTCTGTTTAGGAAATTTGAAAGATAGTTTAAATGTTTTAAAATTATAAAATCAATTTATAAAAAAAAAGTAAGTAGGATTTCTGTTTAGGATACTTGAAGGATACTTTAAATGTTTTAAAATTATAAAATCAATTTATCAAAAAAAGTAAATAGGATTTCTGTTTTGGATAATTGAATGATAGTTTAAATGTTTTAAAATTATAAAATCAATTTAGAAAAAATAGTAAGTAGGATTTCTGTTTAGGATATTTGAAGGATAGTTTTAATGTTTTAAAATTATAAAATCAATTTATAAAAAAAAGTAAGTAGGATTTCTGTTTAGGATACTTGAGGGATAGTTTAAATGTTCAAAAATTATAAAATCAATTTATAAAAAAAAGTAAGTAGGATTTCTGTTTAGGATACTTGAGGGATAGTTTAAATGTTCAAAAATTATAAAATCAATTTATAAAAAAAAGTAAGTAGGGTTTTTGTTTACGATACTTGAAAGATAGTTTAAATGTTTTAAAATAATAAAAATAATTTATAAAAAAACTTAAGTTGGATTTCTGTTTAGGAATTTTGAAAATAGAACAAATATTTTAAATTTATAAAAACAATTTTAAAAAAAAGTCAGTAGAATTTCTGTTTAGGATAGTTGAAGGATAGTTTAAATGTTTTAAAATTATAAAAATAATTTTTATAAAAAGTAAGTAGGATTTCTGTTTAGGATACTTGAAGGATAGTTTAAATGTTTAAAATTATAAAAATAATTTATAAAACATAGCTAGTAGTATTTCTAGTTAGGATACTTGAAGGATAGTTTAAATGTTTTAAAATTATAAAAATAATTTGTAAAAAAAAATAAGTAGGATTTCTGTTTAGGAAATTTGAAAATTGTACAAATATTTTAAATTTATAGAAATTTTTTTTTAAAAAAGTCAGTAGTATTTCTGTTTAGGATAGTTGAAGGATAGTTTAAATGTTTTAAATTTATAAAAATAATTTATAAAAAAAGTAAGTAGGATTTCTGTTTAGGATACTTGAAGGATAGTTTAAATGTTTTAAAATAATAAAAATAATTTATAAAAAAAGTAAATAGGATTTCTGTTTAGGATACTTGAATGATAGTTTAAATGTTTTAAAATTATAAAATCAATTTATAAAAAAAAGTAAGTAGGATTTATGTTTATGATACTTGAAGGATAGTTTAAATGTTTTAAATTTATAAAAAAAAGTAAGTAGGATTTAAGTTTATGATACTTGAAGGATAGTTTAAATGTTTTAAATTTATAAAAAAAAAGTAAGTAGGATTTAAGTTTATGATACTTGAAGGATAGTTTAAATATTTTAAAATTATAAAAATAATTTTTTTAAAAAAGTAAGTATGATTTCTGTTTAGGATACTTGAAGGATAGTTTAAATGTTTTAAAATTATAAAATCAATTTATAAAAAAAAGTAAGTAGGATTTCTGTTTAGGAATTTGAAAATAGTACAAATATTTGAAAATTATAAAAATAATTTTTTAAAAAAGTTAGTATGATTTCTGTTTAGGATACTTGAAGGATAGTTTAAATGTTTAAAATTAAAAAAATATTTTATAAAAAATAGTCAGTTGTATTTTTGTTTATGATACTTGAAGGATATTTTAATGTTTTAAAATTATAAAAATAGTTTAAAAAAATAGTAAGTAGGATTTCTGTTTAGGATACTTGAAGGATAGTTTAAATGTTTTAAAATTATAAAATCAATTTATAAAAAAACATAAGTAGGATTTCTGTTTATGATACTTGAAGGATAGTTTAAATGTTTTAAAATTATAAAATTAATTTATAAAAAAAAGTAAGTAGGATTTCTGTTTATGATACTTGAAGGATAGTTTAAATGTTTTAAAATTAGAAAAATAATCTTTAAAAAAAGTTTGTAGAATTTCAGTTTAGGATACTTGAAGGATAATTTAAATGTTTTAAAATTATAAAAATAATTTTTAAAAAATGTAAGTAGGATTTCTGTTTAGGATACTTGAAGGATAGTTTAAATATTTTAAAATAATAAAAAAAATTTATAAAAAAAAGTAAGTAGGATTTTTGTTTAGAAAATTTGAAA
>JAGMVL010002241.1:0-88948 GCA_019202695.1 Populus x sibirica | reverse complement strand
TAAAATAATTTGTATAAAAAAGTAAGTAGGATTTCTGTTTAGGATACTTTAAAGATAGTATAAATATTTTAAAATAATAAAACAATTAGCATAAAATAGTAAGTAGGATTTCGTTTAGGATACTTGAAGGATAGTTTAAATGTTTTAAAATTATAAAAAATTTATAATAAAATCTAGGTTTCCTCTTAGAATTTTTTAAAAATAGTATAAATATTTGAAAATAATAAAACCAATTTACAAAAAAGTAAGTAGGATTTCCGTTTAGGATTCTTTAAAAAGATAGTATAAATATTTTAAAATAATAAAACTAATTTGCACAAAAAAGTAGTAGGATTTCCGTTTAGGATACTTGAAGGATAGTTTAAACCTTTTAAAATTATAAAAACAATTTTATAATAAAACCGTAAGTAGGATTTCTATTTAGAATTCTTTAAAGATAGTATAAATCTATTTAGAATAATAAAATAATTTGTTTAAAAAAGTAAGTAGGATTTCCATTTAAGATACTTGAAGGATAGTTTAAATGTTTTAAAATTATAAAAAAAAATTATAATAAAACATAAGTAGGATTTCTGTTTAGGATTCTTTAAAGATAGTATAAATATTTTAAAATAATAAAAACAATTTGTAGAAAAAAGTAAGTAGGATTTCCGTTTAGGATACTTGAAGGATAGTTTAAATGTTTTAAAATTATTAAATTAATTTATAAAAATAAAAATAAGTAGGTTTTCTGTTTAGGATACTTTAAAGATAGTATAAATATTTGAAAATAATAATATAATTTGTATACAAAAATCAATAGGATTTCTGTTTAGGATACTTGGAAGATAGTATAAATATTTGAAAATTATGAATTAAATTGTATCGAAAAGTAAGTAGGATTTCCGTTTAGGATACTTGAAGGATAGTTTAAATGTTTTAAAATTATAAAAACTCTCTCTATGAAAAATTTTGACTAAGTTTATGATACTTGAAAGATAAGTTGAATGTTTTAAATTATAAATATAATTTATAAACATAAGTAAGTAGGATTTCTGTTTATTATACTTGAAGATAGTTTAAATATTTTAAAATTATAAAAATAATTTATATAAAATATAAGTAGGATTGCTGGTTAGGATTCTTTAAAAATAGTATAAATATTTTAAAATAATAAAACAATTTGTATAAAAACTAATTAGGACTTCAATTTAGGATACTTGAAAGATAGTTTAAATGTTTTAAAATTATAAAAATAATTTATAATAAAAACTAATTAAGATTTTCTAGGATTCTTTAAAGATAGTATAAATATTTTAAAATAATAAAACAATTTGTATAAAAAAGTAAGTAGGATTTCCGTTTAGGATACTTGAAGGATAGTTTAAATGTTTTAAAATTATTAAATTAATTTATAAAAAATAAAATAAGTAGGTTTTCTATTTAGGATACTTTAAAGATAGTATAAATATTTGAAAATAATAATATAATTTGTATAAAAAAGTCAATAGTTTAAAATTATAAAAATATTTGTATTTAAGGATACTTGGTAAGATAGTATAAATATTTGAAAATTATAAAATAAATTGTATCGAAAAGTTAGTAGGATTTCCTTTTAGGATACTTGAAGGATAGTTTAAATGTTTTAAAATTATAAAACAAATTTATAATAAAACGTAAGTAGGATTTCTATTTAGAATTCTTTAAAGATAGTATAAATCTATTTAGAATAATAAAATAATTTATTTAAAAAAGTAAGTAGGATTTCCGTTTAGGATACTTGAAGGATAGTTTAAATGTTTTAAAATTATAAAAAACTCTCTATGAAAAATTTTCACTAAGTTTATGATACTTGAAAGATAAGTTGAATGTTTTAAATTATAAATATAATTTATAAACATAAGTAAGTAGGATTTCTGTTTATTATACTTGGAAGATAGTTTTAATATTTTAAAATTATAAAAATAATTTATATAAAATATAAGTAGGATTTCTGTTTAGGATTCTTTAAAAATAGTATAAATATTTTAAAATAATAAAACAATTTGTATAAAAAACTAATTAGGACTTTCAATTTAGGATACTTGAAAGATAGTTTAAATGTTTTAAAATTATAAAAATAATTTATAATAAAAACTAATTAGGATTTCCGTTTAGGATACTTTAAAGATAGTATAAATATTTTAAAATAATAAAACAATTTGTATAAAAAAGTAAGTAGGATTTCCATTTAGGATACTTGAAGGATAGTTTAAATGTTTTAAAATTATTAAATTAATTTATAAAAATAAAAATAAGTAGGTTTTCTATTTAGGATACTTTAAAGATAGTATAAATATTTGAAAATAATAAAATAATTTGTATAAAAAAGTAAGTAGGATTTCTGTTTAGGATACTTTAAAGATAGTATAAATATTTGAAAATAATAAAATAATTTGTATAAAAAAGTAAGTAGGATTTCCGTTTAGGATACTTGAAGGATAGTTTAAATGTTTTAAAATTATAAAAAAATTTATAATAAAAATAAGTAGGATTTCTGTTTAGAATACTTTAAAGATAGTATAAATGTTTTAAAATAATAAAATAATTTGTTTAAAAAAAGTAAGTAGGATTTCCCTTTTAGGATACTTTAAGGATAGTTTAAATGTTTTAAAATTATAAAAACAATTTCTATAAAAAAATGTTTTCGACTAACGTTTATGATACTTGAAAGATAAGTTGAAATGTTTTAAATTATAAAAATAATTTATAAACATAAGTAAGTAGGATTTCTGTTTATTATACTTGAATGATAGTTTAAATATTTTAAAATTATAAAAATAATTTATATAAAATATAAGTAGGATTTCTGTTTAGGATTCTTTAAAAATAGTATAAATATTTTAAAATAATAAAACAATTTGTATAAAAAACTAAGTAGGACTTCAATTTAGGATACTTGAAAGATAGTTTAAATGTTTTAAAATTATAAAAATAATTTATAATAAAAACTAATTAGGATTTCTTTTAGGATTCTTTAAAGATAGTATAAATATTTTAAAATAATAAAACAATTTGTATAAAAAAGTAAGTAGGATTTCCATTTAGGATACTTGAAGGATAGTTTAAATGTTTTAAAATTATTAAATTAATTTATAAAAAAAAAATAAGTAGGTTTTCCCTTTAGGATACTTTAAAGATAGTATAAATATTTGAAAATAATAAAATAATTTGTATAAAAAAGTAAGTAGGATTTCTGTTTAGGATTCTTTAAAGATAGTATAAATATTTTAAAATTATAAAATAAATTGTATCGAAAAGTTAGTAGGATATCCGTTTAGGATACTTGAAGGATGGTTTAAATGTTTTAAAATTATAAAAAAATTTGATAAAAAACGTAAGTAGGATTTCCATTTAGAATACTTTAAAGATAGTATAAATGTTTTAGAATAATAAAATAATTTGTTTAAAAAGTAAGTAGGATTTCCGTTTAGGATACTTGAAGGATAGTTTAAATGTTTTAAAATTATAAAAAAAATTATAATAAAAAGTAAGTAGGATTTCCTTTTAGGATCCTTTAAAGATAGTATAAATATTTTAAAATAATAAAACAATTTGTATAAAAAAGTAAGTAGGATTTCCGTTTAGGATACTTGAAGGATAGTTTAAATGTTTTAAAATTCTAAAAACTCTCTCTATGAAAAATTTTCACTAAGTTTATGATACTTGAAAGATAAGTTGAATGTTTTAAATTATAAATATAATTTATAAACATAAGTAAGTAGGATTTACATTTATTATACTTGGAAGATAGTTTAAATATTTTAAAATTATAAAAATAATTTATATAAAATATTAGGATTTCTGTTTAGTATTCTTTAAAAATAGTATAAATATTTTAAAATAATAAAACAATTTGTATAAAAAACTAATTAGGACTTTAATTTAGGATACTTGAAGGATAGTTTAAATGTTTTAAAATTATAAAAATAATTTATAATAAAAAGTAATTAGGATTTCTGTTTAGGATTCTTTAAAGATAGTATAAATATTATAAAATAATAAAATAATTTGTATAAAAAAGTAAGTAGGATTTCCGTTTAGGATACTTGAAGGATAGTTTAAATGTTTTAAAATTATAAAATTAATTTATAAAAAAAAAGTAAATAGGATTTCTGTTTAGGATACTTTAAAGATAGTATAAATATTTGAAAATAATAAAATAATTTGTATAAAAAAGTAAGTAGGATTTCTTTTAGGATACTTGAAAGATAGTATAAATATTTTAAAATTATAAAACAATTTGTATAAAAAATTAAGTTGGATTTCCGTTTAGGATACTTGGAGGATAGTTTAAATGTTTTAAAATTATAAAATAATTTATAAAAAAAGTTAGTAGGATTTCTGTTTAGAATACTTGAAAGATAGTTTAAATGTTTTAAAATTATAAAAATAATTTATATAAAAAAGTAAGTAGGATTTACGTTTAGGATACTTGAAGGATAGTTTAAATGTTTTAAAATTATAAAAAATTTATAAAAAAACGTAAGTAGGATTTCCGTTTAGGATACTTTAAAGATAGTATAAATATTTTAAAATAATAAAATAATTTGTATAAAAAAGTAAGTAGGATTTCCGTTTAGGATACTTGAAGGATAGTTTAAATGTTTTAAAATTATAAAAACATTCAATGAAAATTTTCACTAAGTTTAGGATACTTGAAAGATAGTTTAAATGTTTTAAAATTATAAATATAATTTATAAAAAAGTAAGTAGGATTTCTGTTTATGATACTTGAAGATAGTTTAAATATTTTAAAATTATAAAAATAATTTATATAAAAAATATAAGTAGGATTTCCATTTAGGATACTTTAAAGATAGTTTAAATATTTTAAAATTATAAAATAATTTATATAAAAAAGTAAGTAGGATTTCCATTTAGGATACTTGAAGGATAGTTTAAATGTTTTAAAATTATAAAATTAATTTATAAAAAAAAATAAGTAGGATTTCTCTTTAGGATACTTTAAAGATAGTTTAAATATTTTAAAATAATAAAATAATTTATATAAAAAGTCAGTAGGATTTCCGTTTAGGATACTTGAAAGATAGTATAAATATTTTAAAATTATAAAATAATTTGTAAAAAAGTAAGTAGGATTTACATTTAGGATACATTGAAGGATAGTTTAAATGTTTGAAAATTATAAAATTAATTTTAAAAATAAAAATAAGTAGGATTAACCGTTTAGGATACTTTAAAGATAGTTTAAATGTTTGAAAATAATAAAATAATTTGTATAAAAAAGTAAGTAGGATTTCTGCTTAGGATACTTTAAAGATAGTATAAATATTTAAAAATTATAAAATAATTTATAAAAAATAGTAGGATTTCCTTTGAGGATACTTCAAGGATAGTTTAAATGTTTTAAAATTATAAAACAAATTTAAAAAAAGTATAAAATTTTAATATAAAATAATTTTATAAAAAAGAAGGGATTTCCTTTGGATACTTGAAGGATAGTTTAAATTTTTAAAATTATAAAAAAATTCTATAAAAAAAGTTACGTTTTCTGTTTAGGATACTTGAAAGATAGTTTAAATGTTTTAAAATTATAAAATAATTTATAAAAAAAATTAAGTAGGATTCTATTTTATACTTGAAGAATAGTTTAAATGTTTTAAAATTATAAAAATAATTTATAAAAAAGTAAGTAGGATTTCACTTAGGATACTTTAAAGATAGTATAAATATTTTAAAATAATAAAATAATTTGTATAAAAAAATAAGTTGGATTTCCGTTTAGGATACTTGAATGATAGTTTAAATGTTTTAAAATTATAAAATAATTTATAAAAAAAGTAGTTAGGATTTCGTTTAGGATACTTGAAGGATAGTTTAAATGTTTTAAAATTATAAAAATAATTTGTATAAAAAAGTAAGTAGGATTTCCGTTTAGGATACTTTAAAGGATAGTTTAAATGTTTTAAAATTATAAAAATAATTTATAAAAAAGGTAAGTAGGTTTTCTCGTTTAGGATACTTTAAAGATAGTATAAATATTTGAAAATAATAAAATAATTTGTATAAAAAATTAAGTAGGATTTCCGTTTAGGATACTTGAAAGATAGTTTAAATGTTTTAAAATTATAAAATAATTTATAAAAAAAGTTAGTAGGATTTCTGTTTAGGATAGTTGAAGGATAGTTTAAATGTTTTAAAATTATAAAATAATTTGTAAAAAAAGTAAGTAGGATTTTCTGTTTAGGATACTTGAAGGATAGTTTAAATGTTTTAAAATTATAAAAATAATTTATAAAAAAAAAGTAAGTAGGATTTCTGTTTAGGATACTTGAAGGATAGTTTAAATGTTTTAAAATTATAAAATTAATTTATAAAGAAACATAAGTAGGATTTCTCTTTAGGATACTTTAAAGATAGTATAAATATTTGAAAATAATAAAATAATTTGTATAAAAAACTTAAGTAGGATTTCCATTTAGGATACTTGAAAGATAGTTTAAATGTTTTAAAATTATAAAAAAAAAGTTAGTAGGATTTCTGTTTAGGATAGTTGAAGGATAGTTTAAATGTTTTAAAATTATAAAATAATTTGTATAAAAAAGTAAGTAGGATTCTTTTTAGGATACTTGAAAGGATAGTTTAAATGTTTTAAAATTATAAAATAATTTATATAAAAAAGTAAGTAGGATTTCTGTTTAGGATACTTGAAGGATAGTTTAAATGTTTTAAAATTATAAAAATAATTTATAAAAAAACGTAAGTAGGTTTTCTGTTTAGGATACTTTAAAGATAGTATAAATATTTGAAAATAATAAAATAATTTGTATAAAAAATTAAGTTGGATTTCCGTTTAGGATACTTGAATGATAGTTTAAATGTTTTAAAATTATAAAATAATTTATAAAAAAAAGTTAGTTGGATTTCTGTTTAGGATACTTGAAGGATAGTTTAAATGTTTTAAAAATTATAAAATAATTTATAAAAAAAAGTAAGTAGGATTTCTTTTAGGATACTTGAAAAAGTAGTTTAAATGTTTTAAAATTATAAAAATAATTTATAAAAAAAGTAAGTAGGATTTCCATTTAGGATACTTTAAAGATAGTATAAATATTTTAAAATTATAAAATAATTTGTATAAAAAAGTAAGTAGGATTTCCGTTTAGGATACTTGAAGGATAGTTTAAATGTTTTAAAATTATAAAATAATTTATAAAAAAATAAAGTAGGATTTTCTGTTTAGGATACTTTAAAGATAGTTTAAATATTTTAAAATTATAAAATAATTTATAAAAAAAAGTAAGTAGGATTTTCTGTTTAGGATACTTTAAAGATAGTTTAAATATTTGAAAATAATAAAATAATTTGTATAAAAAATTAAGTTGGATTTCATTTAGGATACTTGAATGATAGTTTAAATGTTTTAAAATTATATAAATAATTTATAAAAAAAGTAAGTAGGATTTCCGTTTAGGATAGTTGAAGGATAGTTTAAATGTTTTAAAATTATAAAAATAATTTATATGAAAAAAATTAAGTAGGATTTCATTTAGGATACTTGAAGGATAGTTTAAATGTTTTAAAATTATAAATATAATTTATAAACAAAAGTAAGTAGGATTTCTGTTTAGGATTCTTTAAAGATAGTATAAATATTTTGAAATAATAAAATAATTTGTATAAAAAAGTAAGTAAAATTTCCGTTTAGGATACTTGAATGATAGTTTAAAAGTTTAAAATTATAAAATAATTTATATAAAAATTAGTGACTAAGTTTAGGATACTTGAAGGATAGGTTAAATGTTTTAAAATTATAAAAATAATTTATAGAAAAAAGTAAGTAGGATTTCTGTTTAGGATACTTTAAAGATAGTATAAATATTTGAAAATAATAAAATAATTTGTATAAAAATGTAAGTAGGATTTCTGTTTAGGATTCTTTAAAGATAGTATAAATATTTTAAAATAATAAAACAATTTGTATAAAAAATAAGTAGGATTTCCATTTAGGATACTTGAAGGATAGTTTAAATGTTTTAAAATTATAAAAATAATTTATAAAAAAATGTAAGTAGGATTTCTTTTAGGATACTTGAAGGATAGTTTAAATGTTTTAAAATTATAAAATAATTTATAAAAAAAGTAAGTACGATTTATTTTAGGGTACTTTAAAGATAGTTTAAATATTTTAAAATTATAAAATAATTTGTATAAAAAATTAAGTAGGATTTCCGTTTAGGATACTTGAAGGATAGTTTAAATGTTTTAAAATTATAAAAACTATCTACTTGAAGTAAGTAGGATTTCTGTTTAGAATTCTTTAAAGATAGTATAAATATTTTAAAATAATAAAATAATTTGTATAAAAAATTAAGTAGGATTTCCGTTTAGGATACTTGAAGGATAGTTTAAATGTTTTAAAATTATAAAATAATTTATAAAAAAAAGTAAGTAGGATTTCCGTTTAGGATACTTTAAAGATAGTATAAATATTTTAAAATAATAAAATAATTTGTAAAAAAAATTAAGTAGGATTTCTGTTTAGGATACTTGAAGGATAGTTTAAATGTTTTAAAATTATAAAATAATTTATAAAAAAAGTAAGTAGGATTTCTGTTTAGGATTCTTTAAAGATAGTATAAATATTTTAAAATAATAAAATAATTTGTATAAAAAAGTAAGTAGAATTTCCGTTTAGATACTTGAAGGATAGTTTAAATGTTTTAAAATTATGTAAATAATTTATAAAAAAAAGTAAGTAGGATTTCTTTTTTAGGATACTTGAAAGATAGTTTAAATATTTTAAAATTATAAAATAATTTGTAAAAAAAAGTAAGTAGGATTTTCCGTTTAGGATACTTGAAGGATAGTTTAAATGTTTTAAAATTATAAAAATAATTTATAAAAAAAGTAAGTAGGATTTTTAGTTTAGGATACTTTAAAGATAGTATAAATATTTTAAAATAATAAAATAATTTGTATAAAAAATTAAGTAGGATTTCCGTTTAGGATACTTGAAGGATAGTTTAAATGTTTTAAAATTATAAAAATAATTTATAAAAAAGTAAGTAGGATTTCTGTTTAGGATACTTGAAGGATAGCTAAATGCTTTAAAATTATAAAATTAATTTGTAAAAAAAAGTAAGTATGATTTCTGTTTAGGGTTCTTTAAAGGTACTTTAAATGTTTTAATTTATAAAATAATTTGTATAAAAAAGTAAGTAGGATTTCCGTTTAGGATACTTGAAGGATAGTTTAAATGTTTTAAAATTATAAAAATATTTTATAAAAGAAAGTAAGTAGGTTTTCTGTTTAGGATACTTTAAAGATAGTATAAATATTTTAAAATAATAAAATAATTTGTATAAAAAATTAAGTAGGATTTCCGTTTAGGATACTTGAAGGATAGTTTAAATGTTTTAAAATTATAAAATAATTTATAAAAAAAAGTAAGTAGGATTTCTGTTTAGGATTCTTTAAAGATAGTTTAAATGTTTTAAAATTATAAAAATAATTTATATAAAAAAGTAAGTAGGATTTCCGTTTAGATACTTGAAAGATAGTTTAAATGTTTTAAAATTATAAAATAATTTATAAAAAAAAGTAAGTAGGATTTCTGTTTAGGATACTTTAAAGATAGTATAAATATTTTAAAATAATAAAATAATTTGTATAAAAAAGTAAGTAGGATTTCCGTTTAGGATACTTGAAGGATAGTTTAAATGTTTTAAAATTATAAAATTATTTCTAAAAGAAAGTATGTAGGATTTCTGTTTAGGATACTTGAATGATAATTTAAATGTTTTAAATTAATAAAATAATTTGTATAAAAAAGTAAGTAGAATTTAAGTTTAGGATACTTGAAGGATAGTTTAAATGTTTTAAAATTATAAAAATAATTTATAAAAAAACTTAAGTAGTATATTTTTTTGGATACTTGAAGGATAGTTTAAATGTTTTAAATTTATAAAAATAATTTTTAAAAAAAAGTAAGTAGGATTTCTCATTTTAGGATACTTTAAAGATAGTTTAAATATTTTAAAATTATAAAATAATTTATATAAAACATAAGTAGGATTTACATTTAGGATACTTTAAAGATAGTATAAATATTTTAAAATAATAAAACAATTTATATAAAAAACTAATTAGGATTTCCGTTTAGGATAGTTGAAGGATAGTTTAAATGTTTTAAAATTATAAAAAAAAAATTTATAATAAAAAGTATGTTGGTTTTCTGTTTACAATTCTTTAAAGATTGTATAAATATTTTAAAATAATAAAATAATTTGTATAAAAAAGGTAAGTAGTATTTATGTTTAGGATACTTTAAAGATAGTATAAATATTTGAAAATAATAAAATAATTTGTATAAAAAAGTAAGTAGGATTTCCGTTTAGGATACTTGAAGGATAGTTTAAATGTTTTAAAATTATAAAATTAATTTCTAAAAGAAAGTAAGTAGGATTTCTTTTGGGATAGTTAAAGGATAGTTTAAATATTTTAAAATTATAAAATAATTTGTATAAAAAAGTAAGTAGGATTTCCGTTTAGGATACTTGAATGATAGTTTAAATGTTTTAAAATTATAAAAATAAATTGTATAAAAAAAGTAAGCTAGGATTTCAATTTAGGATACTTTAAATGATAGTTTAAATGTTTTAAAATTATAAAATAATTTATAAAAAAAATTAAGTAGGATTTCCGTTTAGGATACTTTAAGGATAGTTTAAATGTTTTAAAATTATAAAATAATTTATATAAAAAAGTAAGTAGGATTTCTGTTTAGGATACTTTAATGATAGTATAAATATTTGAAAATATTTCCGTTTAGGATACTTGAAGGATAGTTTAAACATTTTAAAATTGTAAAAGTAATTTATAAAAAAAAAGTAAGTAGGATTTCTATTTAGGATACTTTAAAGATATTTTAAATATTTAAAAATAATAAAATAATTTGTATAAAAAAGTAAGTAGGATTTCTATTTAGAATACTTTAAAGATAGTATAAATATTTGAAAATATTAAAATAATTTGTATAAAAAAGTAAGTAGGATTTCCGTTTAGGATTCTTTAAAGATAGTATAAATTTTTTAAAATAATAAAATAATTTATATAAAAAAGTAAGTAGGATTTCTGTTTAGGATACTTTAATGATAGTATAAATATTTGAAAATATAAAATAATTTGTATAAAAAAGTTAAGTAGGATTTCCGTTTAGGATACTTGAAGGATAGTTTAAATGTTTTAAAATTATAAAATAATTTATATAAAAAAAGTAAATAGGTTTTCTATTTACGATACTTTACAGATAGTATAAATATTTAAAAATTATAAAATAATTCGTATAAAAAAGTAAGTAGGATTTCTGTTTAGGATACTTGAAGGATAGTTTAAATGTTTTAAAATTATAAAAATAATTTATAAAAAAAGTAAGTAGGATTTCCGTTTAGGATACTTTAAAGATAGTATAAATTTTTTAAAATAATAAAATAATTTATATAAAAAAGTAAGTAGGATTTCTGTTTAGGATACTTTAAAGATAGTATAAATATTTGAAAATATTAAAATAATTTGTATAAAAAAGTTAGTCGGATTTCCGTTTAGGATACTTGAAGGATAGTTTAAATCTTTTAAAATTATAAAATTAATTTATATAGAAAAAAGTAAATAGGATTTCTTTTAGGATAGTTGAAAGATAGTTTAAATATTTAAAAATAATAAAATAATTTGTATTAAAAAGTAAGTAGGATTTCTGTTTAGAAAACTTTAAAGATAGTATAAATATTTGAAAATATTAAAATAATTTGTATAAAAAAGTAAGTAGGATTTCCGTTTAGGATTCTTGAAGGATAGTTTAAATGATTTAAAATTATAAAAATAATTTGTATACAAAAAATAACTACGATTTCTGTTTATGTTACGTGAAAGATGGTTTAAATGTTTCAAAATTATAAAAATAATTTATAAAAAAAATATAAGTAGGATTTCCGTTTAGGATACTTTAAGGATAGTTTAAATTTTTGAAAATTATAAAATAATTGTATAAAAAAAGTAAGTAGGATTTACGTTTAGGATACTTGAAGGATAGTATAAATGTTTTAAAATTATAAAATTAATTTGTAAAAAAAAGTAAGTAGATTTCTGTTTAGGATTCTTTAAAGGTAGTTTAAATGTTTTAAAATTGTAAAATAATTTGTTTAAAAAAGTAAGTAGGATTTTCGTTTAGGATACTTGAAGGATAGTTTAAATGTATTAAAAATTATAAAAATAATTTGTAAAAAAAAGTATGTAAGATTTCCGTTTAGGATACTTTAAAGATAGTATAAATTTTTTAAAATAATAAAATAATTTGTATAAAAAATAAGTAGGATTTCCTTTAGGATACTTGAGAGGATAGTTTAAATGTTTGAAAATTTTAAAATAATTTGTATAAAAAATAAGTAAGATTGCCGTTTAGGATACTTGAAGGATAGTTTAAATGCTTTAAAATTATAAAAATAATTTGTATACAAAAAATAACTACGATTTCTGTTTATGTTACGTGAAAGATGGTTTAAATGTTTCAAAATTATAAAATAATTTATAAAAAAAAGTAAGTAGGATTTCTTTTAGGATACTTTAAGGATAGTTTAAATGTTTTGAAAATTATAAAATAATTTTATAAAAAAGTAAGTAGGATTTCCGTTTAGGATACTTGAAGGATAGTTTAAATGTTTTAAAATTATAAAAATAATTTATAAAAAAAGTAAGTAGGTTTTCTGTTTAGGATACTTTAAAAATAGTATAAATTTTTGAAAATAATAAAATAATTTGTATAAAAAAATAAGTATGATTTCAGTTTAGGATACTTGAAGAATAGTTTAAATGTTTTAAAATTATAAAAATAATTTATAAAAAAAAGTAAGTAGGATTTACTTTTAGGATACTTTAAAGATAGTATAAATATTTGAAAATAATAAAATAATTTGTATAAAAAAGTAAGTAGAATTTTCGTTTAGTATACTTCAAGAATAGTATAAACATTTTAAAATTATAAAAACACTATATAAAAAACTTAACTAAGTTTATGATACTTGAAGGATAGGTTAAATGTTTTAAAATTATAAATATAATTTCTAAACAAAAGTAAGTAGGATTTGTTTAGTATACTTGAAAGATAGTTTAAATATTTTAAAATTATAAAAATAATTTATAAAAAAACATCAAGTAGATTTTTATTTCGGATTCTTTAAAAATAGTATGAATATTTTAAAATAATAAAATAATTTGTATAAAAAAGTATGTAGGATTTCCGTTAAGGATAGTTGAAGCATAGTTTAAATGTTTTAAAATTATAAAAATAATTTCTAAAAAAAGTAAGTATGTTTTCAGTTTAGGATTCTTTAAAAATACTATAAGTATTTAAAAATATTAAAATAATTTGTATAAAAAAGTAAGTAGGATTTCTGTTTAGGATACTTTAGAGGTAGTTTAAATGTTTTAAAATTATAAATTAATTTGTATAAAAAAGTAAGTAGGATTTTCGTTTAGCATACTTGAAGGATAGTTTAAATGCTTTAAAATTATAAAATTAATTTATAAAAAAAATATAAGTAGGATTTCTATTTAGGATACTTTAAAGATAGTTTAAATGTTTTAAAATTGTAAAATAATTTGTTTAAAAAAGTAAGTAGGATTTCCGTTTAGGATACTTGAAGGATAGTTTAAATGTGTTAAAGTTATTAAAATAATTTGTAAAAAAAAATATGTAAGATTCTCATTTAGGATACTTTAAAGATAGTATAAAGTTTTTAAAATAATAAAATTATTTGTATAAAAAAGTAAGTAGGATTTCGTTTAGGATACTTGAAGGATAGTTTAAATGTTTTAAAATTATAAAAACTATCTATATGAAAAAATTTCACTAAGTTTATGAAACTTGAAGGATCGGTTCAATGTTTTAAAATTTTAAAAATAATTTATATAAAATATAAATAGGTTTTCTGTTTAGGATTCTTTAAAGATAGTATAAATATTTTAAAATAATAAAATAATTTGTATAAAAAGGTAAGTAGCATTTCTGTTTAGGATACTTGAAGGATAGTTTAAATGTTTTAAAATTATAAAATAATTTATAAAACATATAAGTAGAATTTCTATTTAGGATACTTTCAAGATAGTATAAATAATTTAAAATTATAAAACAATTTCTATAAAAATCTAATTAGCATTTCTGTTTAGGATACTTGAAGGATAGTTAAATGTTTTAAAATTATAAAAATAATTTATTATAAAAGGTAAGTAGGATTTCTTTTTAGGATACTTTAAAGATAGTATAAATTTTTGAAAATAATAAAATAATTTGTATAAAAAATTAAGTAGGATTTCCGTTTAGGATACTTGAAGGATAGTTTAAATGTTTTAAAATTATAAAATTAATTTATAAAAAAAAGTTAGTAGGATTTCGTTTAGGATACTTAAAGAAAGTTTAAATATTTGAAAATAATAAAAATAATTTGTATAAAAAAGTAAGTTGGATTTGTTTAGGATTCTTTAAAGATAGTATAAATATTTGAAAATTTTAAAATAATTTGTATAAAACAGTAAGTAGGATTTCGTTTAGGATACATGAAAGATAGTTTAAATGTTTTAAAATTATAAAAATAATTTATATAAAATATAAGTAGATTTTCTATTTCGGATTCTTTAAAAATAGTATAAATAATTTAAAATAATAAAACAATTTGTATAAAAACTAGGTAGGATTTCGGTTTAGGATACTTGAAGGATAGTTTAAATGTTTTAAAATTATAAAATAATTTGTAGTAAAAAGTAAGTACGATTTATGTTTAGGATTATTTAAAGATAGTATAAATTTTTGAAAATAATAAAACAATTTGTTTAAAAAAGTAAGAAGGATTTCCGTTTAAAATAGTTGAAGGATAGTTTAAATGTTTTAAAATTACAAAATAATTTATAAAAAAAGTAAGTAGGATTTCTTTTAAGATACTTTAAAGATAGTATAAATATTTGAAAATAATAAAATAATTTGTATAAAAAAGTAAGTAGGATTTATTTAGGATACTTGAAGGATAGTATAAATATTTGAAAATTATAAAATAATTTGTAAAAAAAGTAAGTAGGATTTCCGTTTAGGATACTTGAAGGATAGTTTAAATGTTTTAAAATTATAAAATTAATTTATAAAAAAAAGTAAATAGGTTTTCACTGCTTAGGATTCTTTAAAGATAGTATAAATATTTTAAAATAATTAAATAATTTGTATAAAAAATTAAGTAGGATTTCCGTTTAAGATACTTGAAGGATAGTTTAAATGTTTTAAAATTATAAAACTATCTATAGAAAACATTTAGACTATGTTTATGATACTTGAAGGATAGGTTGAATGTTTTAAAATTATAAATATAATTTATAAACAAAAGTAAGTAGGATTTCTGTTTATTATACTTGAAAGATAGTTTCAATATTTTAAAATTATAAAAATAATTTATATAAAATATAAGTAGAATTTCTATTTCGGATTCTTTAAACATAGTATAAATATTTTAAAATAATAAAACAATTTGTGTAAAAAAACTTATTAGGATTTCCGTTTAGGATACTTTAAAGAAAGTATAAATATTTGAAAATAATAAAATAATTTGTATAAAAAAGTAAGTTGGATTTCTGTTTAGGATTCTTTAAAGATAGTATAAATATTTGAAAATTAAAAAATAATTTGTATAAAAAAAGTAAGTAGGATTTCCATTTAGTATACTTCAAGAATAGTATAAATGTTTTAAAATTATAAAATTAATTTATAAAAAAAAAGTAAATAGGTTTTTATGTTTAGGATACTTTAAAGATAGTATAAATATTTGAAAATAATAAAATAATTTGTATAAAAAATTAAGTAGGATTTCCTTTTAGGATACTTCAAGGATACTATAAATGTTTTAAAATTATAAAAACTATCTATATGAAAACTTTTGGACTAAGTTTATGATACTTGAAGAATAGGTTAAATGTTTTAAAATTATAAATATAATTTCTAAAAAAAAGTATGTAGGATTTACGTTTTATTATACTTGAAAAATAGTTTAAATATTTTAAAATTATAAAAATAATTTATATAAAATATAAGTAGAATTTCTATTTAGGATTCTTTAAAAATAGTATAAATAATTTAAAATAATAAAACAATTTGTATAAAAATTCTAATTAGGATTTCCGTTTAGGATACTTGAAGGATAGTTTAAATGTTTTAAAATTATAAAATAATTTATAATAAAAAGTAAGTAAGATTTCTGTTTAGGATTATTTAAAGATAGTATAAATTTTTGAAAATAATAAAATAATTTGTATAAAAAAGTAAATAGGATTTCCGTTTAGTATACTTGAAAAATAGTTTAAATGTTTTAAAATTATAAAAATAATTTATAAAAAAAAAAAGTAAGTAGGATTTCTGTTTAGGATTCTTTAAAGATAGTATAAATATTTGAAAATAATAAAATAATTTATATAAAAACGTAAGTAGGATTTCCGTTGAGTATACTTCAAGAATAGTATAAATGTTTTAAAATTATAAAAACTATCTATATGAAAACATTTGACTAAGTTTATGATACTTGAAGGATAGGTTGAATGTTTTAAAATTATAAATATAATTTCCAAACAAAAATATGTAGGATTTCAGTTTATTATACTTGAAAGATAGTTAAATGTTTTAAAATTATAAAAATAATTTATTATAAAAGGTAAGTAGGATTTCTTTTTAGGATTATTTAAAGATAGTATAAATTTTTTAAAATAATAAAACAATTTGTTTAAAAAAGTAAGAAGGATTTCCGTTTAGGATACTTGAAGGATATTTTAAATGTTTTAAAATTATAAAATTAATTTATAATACAAAGTAAGTAGGATTTCTGTTTAGGATACTTTAAAGAAAGTATAAATATTTGAAAATAGTAAAATAATTGTATAAAAAAGTAAGTTGGATTTCTGTTTAGGATTCTTTAAAGATAGTATAAATATTTGAAAATTTTAAAATAATTTGTATAAAAAAGTAAGTAGGATTTCCATTTAGTATACTTCAAGAATAGTATAAATGTTTTAAAATTATAAAATTAATTTATAAAAAAAAGTAAATAGGTTTTCCCGTTTAGGATACTTTAAAGATACTATAAATATTTTAAAATAATAAAATAATTTGTATAAAAAATTAAGTAGGATTTCCTTTTAGGATACTTCAAGGATAGTATAAATGTTTTAAAATTATAAAAACTATCTATATGAAAACTTTTGACTAAGTTTATGATACTTGAAGGATAGGTTAAATGTTTTAAAATTATAAAATAATTTATAATAAAAAGTAAGTAAGATTTCTGTTTAGGATTATTTAAAGATAGTATAAGTTTTTGAAAATAATAAAATAATTTGTATAAAAAAGTAAATAGGATTTCCGTTTAGTATACTTGAAGAATAGTTTAAATGTTTTAAAATTATAAAAATAATTTATAAAAAAAAAAGTATGTAGGATTTGTGTTTAGGATTCTTTAAAGATAGTATAAATATTTGAAAATAATAAAATAATTTATATAAAAACGTAAGTAGGATTTCCGTTTAGTATACTTCAAGAATAGTATAAATGTTTTAAAATTATAAAAACTATCTATATGAAAAAATTTGACTAAGTTTATGATACTTGAAGGATAGGTTGAATGTTTTAAAATTATAAATATAATTTCCAAACAAAAGTATGTAGGATTTCAGTTTATTATACTTGAAAGATAGTTAAATATTTTAAAATTATAAAAATAATTTATATAAAATATTAGTAGAATTTCTATTTCGGATTCTCTAAAAATAGTATAAATATTTTTAAATAATAAAACTAATTTGTATAAAAAACTAATTAGGATTTCCGTTTAGGATACTTGAAGGATAGTTTAAATGTTTTAAAATTATAAAAATAATTTGTAATAAAAAGTAAGTTGGATTTCCGTTAAGGATTCTTTAAAGATAGTATAAATATTTGAAAATTTTAAAATAATTTGTATAAAAAAGTAAGTAGGATTTCCATTTAGGATACTTCAAGAATAGTATAAATGTTTTAAAATTATAAAATTAATTTATAAAAAAAGTAAATAGGTTTTCCGTTTAGGATTCTTTAAAGATACTATAAATATTTTAAAATAATAAAATAATTTGTATAAAAAATTAAGTAGGATTTCCTTTTAGGATACTTCAAGGATAGTATAAATGTTTTAAAATTATAAAAACTATCTATATGAAAACTTTTGACTAAGTTTATGATACTTGAAGGATAGGTTAAATGTTTTAAAATTATAAGTATAATTTCTAAAGAAAAGTATGTAGGATTTCTGTTTATTATACTTGAAAAATAGTTTAAATATTTTAAAATTATAAAAATAATTTATATAAAATATAAGTAGAATTTCTATTTCGGATTCTTTAAAAATAGTATAAATAATTTAAAATAATAAAACAATTTGTATAAAAATCTAATTAGGATTTCCGTTTAGAATACTTGAAGGATAGTTTAAATGTTTTAAAATTATAAAATAATTTATAATAAAAAAGGTAAGTAAGATTTATTTTTAGGATTATTTAAAGATAGTATAAATTTTTGAAAATAATAAAATAATTTGTATAAAAAAATAAATACGATTTCCGTTTAGTATACTTGAAGAATAGTTTAAATGTTTTAAATTATAAAAATAATTTATAAAAAAAAAAGTAAGTAGGATTTCTGTTTAGGATTCTTTAAAGATAATATAAATATTTGATAATTTTAAAATAATTTGTATAAAAAAGTAAGTAGGATTTCCATTTAGTATACTTCAAGAATAGTATAAATGTTTTAAAATTATAAAAACTATCTATATGAAAAAATTTGACTAAGTTTATGATACTTGAAGGATAGGTTGAATGTTTTAAAATTATAAATATAATTTCCAAACAAAAGTATGTAGGATTTCAGTTTATTATACTTGAAAGATAGTTAAATATTTTAAAATTATAAAAATAATTTATATAAAATATTAGTAGAATTTCTATTTCGGATTCTTTAAAAATAGTATAAATATTTTAAAATAATAAAACAATTTGTATAAAAAACTAATTAGGATTTCCGTTTAGGATACTTGAAGGATAGTTTAAATGTTTTAAAATTATAAAAATAATTTGTAATAAAAAGTAAGTTGGATTTCCGTTAAGGATTCTTTAAAGATAGTATAAATATTTGAAAATTTTAAAATAATTTGTATAAAAAAGTAAGTAGGATTTCCATTTAGTATACTTCAAGAATAGTATAAATGTTTTAAAATTATAAAATTAATTTATAAAAAAAGTAAATATGTTTTCTCGTTTAGGATTCTTTAAAGATACTATAAATATTTTAAAATAATAAAATAATTTGTATAAAAAATTAAGTAGGATTTCCTTTTAGGATACTTCAAGGATAGTATAAATGTTTTAAAATTATAAAAACTATTTATATGAAAACTTTTGACTAAGTTTATGATACTTGAAGGATAGGTTAAATGTTTTAAAATTATAAATATAATTTCTAAAGAAAAGTATGTAGGATTTCTGTTTATTATACTTGAAAAATAGTTTAAATATTTTAAAATTATAAAAATAATTTATATAAAATATAAGTAGAATTTCTATTTCGGATTCTTTAAAAATAGTATAAATAATTTAAAATAATAAAACAATTTGTATAAAAATCTAATTAGGATTTCCGTTTAGGATACTTGAAGGATAGTTTAAATGTTTTAAAATTATAAAATAATTTATAATAAAAAGTAAGTAAGATTTCTGTTTAGGATTATTTAAAGATAGTATAAATTTTTGAAAATAATAAAATAATTTGTATAAAAAAATAAATAGGATTTCCGTTTAGTATACTTGAAGAATAGTTTAAATGTTTTAAAATTATAAAAATAATTTATAAAAAAAAAAGTAAGTAGGATTTCTGTTTAGGATTCTTTAAAGATAATATAAATATTTGATAATTTTAAAATAATTTGTATAAAAAAGTAAGTAGGATTTCCATTTAGTATACTTCAAGAATAGTATAAATGTTTTAAAATTATAAAATTAATTTATAAAAAAAAGTAAATAGGTTTTCTGTTTAGGATTCTTTAAAGATACTATAAATATTTTAAAATAATAAAATAATTTGTATAAAAAATTAAGTAGGATTTCCTTTTAGGATACTTCAAGGATAGTATAAATGTTTTAAAATTATAAAAACTATCTATATGAAAACTTTTGACTAAGTTTATGATACTTGAAGGATAGGTTAAATGTTTTAAAATTATAAGTATAATTTCTAAAGAAAAGTATGTAGGATTTCGTTTATTATACTTGAAAAATAGTTTAAATATTTTAAAATTATAAAAATAATTTATATAAAATATAAGTAGAATTTCTATTTCGGATTCTTTAAAAATAGTATAAATAATTTAAAATAATAAAACGATTTGTATAAAAAACTAATTAGGATTTCCGTTTAGGATACTTGAAGGATAGTTTAAATGTTTTAAAATTTTAAAAATAATTTATAATAAAAAGTAAGTAGGATTTCTGTTTAGGATTATTTAAAGATAGTATAAATTTTTTAAAATAATAAAACAATTTGTTTAAAAGAGTAAGAAGGATTTCTGTTTATGGTACTTGAAGGATATTTTAAATGTTTTAAAATTATAAAATTAATTTGTAATACAAAGTAGTAGGATTTCTGTTTAGAATACTTTAAAGAAAGTATAAATATTTGAAAATAATAAAATAATTTGTATAAAAAAGTAAATTGGATTTCTGTTTAGTTTTCTTTAAAGATAGTATAAATATTTGAAAATTTTAAAATAATTTGTATAAAAAAACTAATTAGGATTTCCGTTTAGGATACTTGAAGGATAGTTTAAATGTTTTAAAATTATAAATATAATTTGTAATAAAAAGTAAGTAGGATTTCCGTTAAGGATTCTTTAAAGATAGTATAAATATTTTAAAATAATAAAATAATTTGTATAAAAAACTACTTAGGATTTCCGTTTAGGATACTTCAAGGATAGTATAAATGTTTTAAAATTATAAAAACTATCTATATGAAAAATTTTGACTAAGTTTATGATACTTGAAAGATAGGTTGAATGTTTTAAAATTATAAATATAATTTTTAAACAAAAGTATGTAGGATTTCTGTTTATTATACTTGAAAGATAGTTAAATATTTTAAAATTATAAAAATAATTTATATAAAATATAAGTAGAATTTCTATTTCGGATTCTTTAAAAATAGTATAAATATTTTAAAATAATAAAACAATTTGTATAAAAAACTAATTAGGATTTCCGTTTAGGATACTTGAAGGATAGTTTAAATGTTAAAAATTATAAAAATAATTTATAATAAAAAGTAAGAAGGATTTCCGTTTAGGATTATTTAAAGATAGTTTAATTTTTTTAAAATAATAAAACAATTTGTTTAAAAAAGTAAGAAAGATTTCCGTTTAAGATACTTGAAGGATATTTTAAATGTTTTAAAATTATAAAATTAATTTATAATACAAAGTAAGTAGGATTTCTGTTAGGATACTTTAAAGAAAGTATAAATATTTGAAAATTATAAAATAATTTGTATAAAAAAGTAAGTTGGATTTCTGTTTAGGATTCTTTAAAGATAGTATAAATATTTTAAAATAATAAAACAATTTGTATAAAAAAACTAATTAGGATTTCCGTTTATAATACTTGAAGGATAGTTTAAATGTTTTAAAATTTTAAAAATAATTTGTAATAAAAAGGAAGTAGGATTTCTGTTAAGGATTCTTTAAAAATAGTATAAATTTTTGAAAATAATAAAATAATTTGTATAAAAAAGTAAGTAGGATTTCTGTTTAGGATTCTTTAAAGATAGTATAAATATTTTAAAATAATAAAACAATTTTTATAAAAAAATAAGTAGGATTTCCGTTTAGGTTACTTGAAGGATAGTTTAAATGTTTTAAAATTATTAAAATAATTTATATATAAAAAAAGTTGGTAGGTTTTCTGTTTAGGATACTTTAAAGATAGTATAAATATTTGAAAATAATAAAATAATTTGTATAAAAAAGTAAGTAGGTTTTCTGTTTAGAATACTTTAAAGATAGTATAAATATTTGAAAATAATAAAAACTATGTATATGAAAAATTTTGACTAAGTTTATGATACTTGAAGGATAGGTTGAATGTTTTAAAATTATAAATATAATTTACAAACAAAAGTAAGTAGAATTTCTGTTTATTATACTTGAAAGACAGTTAAAATATTTTAAAATTATAAAAATAATTTATATAAAATATAAGTTGGATTTCAGTTTAGAATTCTTTAAAGATAGTATAAATATTTTAAAATAATAAAATAATTTGTATAAAAAACTAATTAGGATTTCCGTTTATGATACTTGAAGGATAGTTTAAATGTTTTAAAATTATAAAATAATTTATAATAAAAAGTATGGTGGTTTTCTGTTTAGGATACTTTAAAGATAGTATAAATATTTGAAAATAATAAAATAATTTGTATAAAAAAGTAAGTAGGATTTCCGTTTAGGATTCTCTAACGATAGTATAAATATTTTAAAATAATAAAATAATTTGTATAAAAAATTAAGTAGGATTTCCGTTTAGGATACTTGAAAGATAGTTTAAATGTTTTAAAATTATTAAAATATTTTATATATAAAAAAAGTTAGTAGGTTTTCTGTTTATTATACTTGAAAGACAGTTAAAATATTTTAAAATTATAAAAATAATTTATATAAAATATAAGTTGGATTTCAGTTTAGGATATTTGAAGGATAGTTTAAATGTTTTAAAATTATAAAAACTATCTATATGAAAATTTTTGACTAAGTGTATGATACTTGAAGGATAGGTTGAATTTTTTAAAATTATAAATATAATTTACAAACAAAAGTAAGTAGAATTTCTGTTTATTATACTTGAAAGACAGTTAAAATATTTTAAAATTATAAAAATAATTTATATAAAATATAAGTTGGATTTCAATTTAGAATTCTTTAAAGATAGTATAAATATTTTAAAATAATAAAACAATTTGTATAAAAAACTAATTAGGATTTCCGTTTATGATACTTGAAGGATAGTTTAAATGTTTTAAAATTATAAAAATAATTTATAATAAAAAGTATGTTGGTTTTCTGTTTAGGATACTTTAAAGATAATATAAAATATAAGTAGGATTTCTGTTTATGTTACTTGAATGATGGTTTAAATGTTTTAAAATTATAAAAATATATTATAAAAAAAGATAAGTAGTATTTCTGTTTAGGATACTTGAAGGATAGGTTAAATGTTTTTAAAATATAAATATAATTTATAAACAAAAGTAAGTAGGATTTCTGTTTATTATAGTTGAAAGAGATTTTAAATATTTTAAAATTATAAAAATAACTTATAAAAAAGGTAAGTAGGATTTTCGTTTAGAATACTTGAATGATAGTTTAAATATTTTAAAATTTTAAAAATAATTTATAAAAAAAATTAATTAGGTTTTCTGTTTAGGATATTTATAGATAGTATAAATATTCGAAAATAATAAAATAATTTGTATAACAAAGTAAGTAGGATTTCTGTTTATGATTCTTTAAAGATAGTATAAATATTTTAAAATAATAAAATAATTTGTATAAAAAAGTAAGTAAGTTTTCTGTTTAGGATACTTTATTGATATTATAAATATTTGAAAATTATAAAATAAATTGTATAAAAAACTAAGTAGGATTTATGTTTAGGATACTTGAAAGCTAGTTTAAATGTTTTAAAATTATAAAAAGTACTCATAAAAAAGTAAGTAGTATTTCTGTTTAGGATACTTAAAAGATAGTTTAAATATTTTAAATTTATAAATATAATTTATAAAAAAAAAATGTAAGTAGTATTTATGTTTATGTTACTTGAATGATGGTTTAAATGTTTTAAAATTATAAAAATATAATATAAAAAAGGTAAGTAGTATTTCTGTTTAGGATACTTTAAAGATAGTATAAATATTTTAAAATTATAAAAAAAATTTATAAAAAAAATATAAGTAGTATTTTTGTTTATGTTACTTGAATGATGGTTCAAAGGTTTTAAAATTATAAAAATATATTATAAAAAAAGGTAAGTAGTATTTCTGCTTGGATACTTTAAAAATAGTATAAATATTTTAAAATTATAAAAATAATTTATAAAAAAAGTAAGTAGGATTTCTGTTTAGGATACTTGAATGATAGTTGAAATATTTTAAAATTATAAAAACAATTTATCAAAAAAAGTAAGTAGGTTTTCAGTTTATGATACTTTAAAGACTGTATAAATATTTTAAAATTATAAAAATAATTTATAAAAAAAGTAAGTAGGATTTCTGTTTATGATAAGTAGGATTTCTGTTTAGGATACTTTAAAGATAGTATAAATATTTGAAAATAATAAAATAATTTGTATAAAAATGTAAATAGAATTTCCGTTTAGGATACTTTAAAGATAGTATAAATATTTGAAAATACTAAAATAATTTGTATAAAGAAGTAAGTAGGATTTCCGTTTAGGATACTTGAAGGTTAGATTAAATGTTTGAAAATTATAAAAATAATTTATAAAAAAAAATATAAGTAGGATTTCTGTTTATGTTACTTGAATGATGGTTTAAAAGTTTTAAAATTATAAATATAATTTATAAAAAAAAGTAAGTAGGATTTCTGTTTATTATAGTTGAAAGAGATTTTAAATGTTTTCAAATTATAAAAATAATTTATAAAAAAAAGTAAGTAGGTTTTCTGTTAAGGATACTTGAAAGATACTTAAAATGTTTTAAAATTATAAAAATAATTTATAAAAATAGTAAGTAGGATTTATGTGAAAGATACTTGAATGATAGTTTAAATATTTTTAAATAATAAAAATAGTTAAACAAAAAGTTACTTGGATATTTATGTTAAGGATACTTGAATTATAATTTAAATGTTTTAAAATTATAAAAATAATTTATATAAAAAAATGCAAGTAGAATTTCTGTTTATGATAGTTAAAAGATAGTTTAAACGTTTTAAAATTTTAAAAATAATTTATAAAAAAAAGTAAGTAGGATTTATGTTAAGGATACTTGAAAGATACTTTAAAT
The DNA here is from genome assembly GCA_019202695.1 of Populus x sibirica. NCBI lineage: Eukaryota > Viridiplantae > Streptophyta > Magnoliopsida > Malpighiales > Salicaceae > Populus > Populus x sibirica. The sequence goes on along the minus strand of JAGMVL010002241.1, from coordinate 63,783 downwards.
GTTTTAAAATTATAAAAATAATTTATAAAAATAGTAAGTAGGATTTATGTGAAGGATACTTGAATGATAGTTTAAATGTTTTTAAATTATAAAAATAATTAAACAAAAAGTTACTTGGATATTTATGTTAAGGATACATGAATTATAATTTAAATGTTTTAAAATTATAAAAATAATTTATATAAAAAAAAAGTAAGTAGGATTTCTGTTTATGATAGTTAAAAGATAGTTTAAAAGTTTTAAAATTTTAAAAATAATTTATATAAAAAAAGTAAGTAGGATTTATGTGAAGTATACTTGAAGAATAGTTTAAATGTTTTTAAATTGTAAAAATAATAATAAAAAAAGGTTACTAGGATTTCAATTTTGGATACTTGAAGGATACCTTAAAGTTTTTAAAATTATAAAAACAATTAATAAAAAAAACTTGGTAGGATTTATTTTAAGTATACTTGAATGATAGTTTAAATGTTTCAAAATTATAAAAATAATTTATAAAAAAAAAGTAAGTAGGATTTATGTTAAGAATACTTAAATGATAGTTTAAATCTTTTTAAAATTATAAAAATAATTTATATATAAAAAAAAGTAAGTACGATTTACATTTATGATACTTGAATGACATTTTAAATGTTTTAAAATTAAAAAAATAATTAAAAAAAAGTTACTAGGATTTATGTTTAGGATACTTTAGGGATAGTTTAAATGTTTTAAAATTATAAAAATAATTAAAAACAAAAGTAAGTGGGATTGATTTAGGATACTTGAAGGATATTTTAAATGTTTTAAAACTATAAAAATAATTTAAAAAAAAAGTTACTAGGATTTCTGTTTATGATAGTTCAGGGATAGTTTAAAAGTTTTAAATTTATAAAAATAATTTATAAAAAAAAGTAAGTTGGATTTCTGTTTAGGAAACTTTAAAGATATTTTAAATGTTTTAAAATTATAAAAATAATAAAAAAAAAAGTTACTAGGATTTCTGTTTAGGATACTTCAGGGATAGTTTAAATGTTTTAAAATTATAAAAATAATTTATAAAAAAACGTAAGTAGGATTTTTGTTTATGATACTTGAATGATAGTTTAAATATTTTAAAATTTTAAAAATAATTAAAAAAAAAGTTAATTGGATTTCTGTTTAGGATACTTCAGGGATAGTTTAAATGTTTTAAAATTATAAAAATAATTTATATAAAAAAAGTAAGTAAGATTTATGTGAAGTATACTTGAAGGATAGTTTAAATATTTTTAAATTATAAAAATAATAATAAAAAAAGGTTACTAGGATTTCAATTTTGGATACTTGAAGGATACCTTAAAGTTTTTAAAATTATAAAAACAATTAATTAAAAAAAGTAGGTAGGATTTATCTTAAGTATACTTGAATGATAGTTTAAATGTTTCAAAATTATAAAAATAATTTATAAAAAAAAAAGTAAGTAGGATTTATGTTAAGAATACTTAAATGATAGTTTAAATCTTTTTAAAATTATAAAAATAATTTATATATAAAAAAAGTAAGTACGATTTCTGTTTATAATACTTGAATGACATTTTAAATCTTTTAAAATTATAAAAATAATTAAAAAAAAGTTACTAGGATTTATGTTTAGGATACTTTAGGGATAGTTTAAATGTTTTAAAATTATAAAAATAATTAAAAACAAAAGTAAGTGGGATTTCTATTTAGGATATTTGAAGGATATTTTAAATGTTTTAAAACTATAAAAATAATTAAAAAAAAAAGTTACTAGGATTTCTGTTTATTATAGTTCAGGGATAGTTTAAAAGTTTTAAATTTATAAAAATAATTTATAAAAAAAAGTAAGTTGTTAGGAAACTTTAAAGATATTTTAAATGTTTTAAAATTATAAAAATAATAATAAAAAAAGTTATTAGGATTTCTGTTTAGGATACTTGGGGATAGTTTAAATGTTTTAAAATTATAAAAATAATTTATAACAAAATGTAAGTAGGATTTTTGTTTATGATACTTGAATGATAGTTTAAATGTTTTAAAATTTTAATAATAATTAAAAAAAAAGTTAATTGGATTTCTGTTTAGGATACTTCAGGGATAGTTTAAATGTTTTAAAATTATGAAAATAATTTATAAAAAAAAGTAAGTAAGATTTATGTGAAGTATACTTGAAGGATAGTTTAAATGTTTTTAAATTATAAAAATAATAATAAAAAAAGGTTACTAGGATTTCAATTTTGGATACTTGAAGGATACCTTAAAGTTTTTAAAATTATAAAAACAATTAATTAAAAAAGTAGGTAGGATTTATCTTAAGTATACTTGAATGATAGTTTAAATGTTTCAAAATTATAAAAATAATTTATGAAAAAAAAGTAAGGAGGATTTATGTTAAGGATACTTGAATGATAGTTTAAATCTTTTTAAAATTATAAAAATAATTTATATAAAAAAAAGTAAGTACGATTTCTGTTTATAATATTTGAATAACATTTTAAATGTTTTAAAATTATAAAAACAAATTAAAAAAAATTACTAGGATTTATGTTTAGGATACTTTAGGGATAGTTTAAATGTTTTAAAATTATAAAAATAATTTATATAAAAAAAAGTAAGTACGATTTCTGTTTAGGATACTTGAAGGATATTTTAAATGTTTTAAAATTATAAAAACAAATTAAAAAAAATTACTAGGATTTATGTTTAGGATACTTTAGGGATAGTTTAAATGTTTTAAAATTATAAAAATAATTAAAAACAAAAGTAAGTGGTATTTCTTTTTTAGGATACTTGAAGGATATTTTAAATGTTTTAAAACTATAAAAAAATTAAAAAAATAGTTACTAGGATTTCTGTTTATGATAGTTCAAGGATAGTTTAAAAGTTTTAAATTTATAAAAATAATTTATAAAAAAAAGTAAGTTGGATTTCTGTTTAGGATACTTGAAAGATATTTTAAATGTTTTAAAATTATAAAAATAATTAAAAAAAAAGTTACTAGGATTTCTTTTAGGATACTTCGGAGGATAGTTTAAAAGTTTTAAAATTATAAAAATAATTTATAAAAAAACGTAAGTAGGATTTTTCTTTATGATACTTGAATGATAGTTTAAATGTTTTAAAATTTTAAAAATAATTAAAAAAAAAGTTGATTGGATTTCTGTTTAGGATACTTAAAGGATAGTTTAAATGTTTTAAAATTATGAAAATAATTTATAAAAAAATGTAAGTTGGATTTCTGTTTATGTTACTTGAATGATAGTTTAAATGTTTTAAAATTATAAAAAAAATTAAAAAAAAAATTACCAGGATTTCAATTTTATGATACTTGAAGGACTGTTTAGGATGCTTTAAAGATAGTATAAATATTTTAAAATTATAAAAATAATTTATAAAAAAGTAAGTAGGATTTCTGTTGAGGATACTTGAAAGATAGTTTAAATCTTTTAAAATTATAAAAATAATTTATAAAAAAAGGTTACTATTATTTCTGTTTAGTATACTTGAATGATAGTTTAAAAGTTTTAAATTTATAAAAATAATTTATAAAATGTTACTATGATTTCAGTTTAGACTACTTAATGGATAGTTTAAATGTTTTAAAATTATAAAAATAATTTATATAAAAAAAGTAAGTAGGATTTATGTTAAGGATTCTGGAATGATAGTTTAAATCTTTTAGAATTGTAAAAACAATTTAAATAAAAATAATTAAGTAGAATTTCTGTTTATAATACTTGAAGTATATTTTAAAAGTTTTAAAAATATAAAAATAATTAAAAAATAAAGTTACTAGGATTTCTGTTTATGATACTTGAAGGATATTTTAAATGTTTTAAAACTAAAAAAATAATTAAAAAAAAGTTACTAGGATATCTGTTTAGGATACTTCAGGGATAGTTTAAATGTTTTAAATTTATAAAAATAATTTATTAAAAAAAAGTAAGTAGGATTTCTGTTTAGTATACTTGAATGATAGTTTAAATGTTTTAAAATTATAAAAATAATTAAACAAAAAGTTAATTGGATTTCTGTTGAGAATATTTGAAGGATAGTTTAAAAGTTTTAAAATTATAAGAATAATTTATAAAAAAAATGTAAGTAGGATTTATGTTAAGGGTTCTTGAATGATAGTTTAAATCTTTTAAAATTATAAAAAAATTTATATAAAAAAATTAAGTAGGATTTCTGTTTAGGATCCTTGAAAGTTATTTTAAAAGTTTTAAAAATATAAAAATAATTAAAAAAAATAACTATGATTTCTGTTTAGGATACTTCAGGTATAGTTTAAATGTTTTAAATTTATAAAAATAATTTATTAAATAAAAGTAAGTAGGATTTCTGTTTAGTATACTTGAATGATAGTTTAAATGTTTTAAAATTATAAAAATAATTAAATATAAAGTTATTTGGATTTCTGTTTAGGATACTTGAATGATAGTTTAAATGTTTTAAAATTATAAAAATAATTAAACAAAAAGTTACTTGGATTTCTGTTTTGGATACTTGAAAGATAGTTTAAATGTTTTAAAATTATATAAATAATTTATAAAAAAAAAAGTAAATTGGATTTATGTTAAGGATTCTTGAATGATAATTTAAATGTTTAAAAATTATAAAAATAATTTATATATAAAAAAAGTAAGTAGGATTTCTCATTATGATACTTGAATGATAGTTTAAATGTTTTAAAATTATAAAAATAATTAAACAAAAAGTTACTTGGATTTCTGTTTTGGATACTTGAGAGATAGTTTAAATGTTTTAAAAATATAAAAATAATTTATTAAAAAAAGTATGTAGAATTTCTGTTTAGTATACTTGAATAATAGTTTAAATCTTTAAAAATTATAAAAATAATTAAAAAAAAAACGTTACCAGGATTTCTGTTTAGGATACTTTAGGGATAGTTTAAAATTTTTAAAATTATAAAAATAATTTTTAAAAAGTAGGATTTCTGTTTAGGATACTTGAAGGATATTTTAAAAGTTATAAAATTATAAAAATAATTAACAAAAAATTTAATAGGATTTCTCTTTAGGATACTTGAAAGATAGTTTAAATGTTTTAAAATTATAAAAACAATTATTAAAAAAATAAGTATGATTTCTGTTTAGTATACTTGAATGATAAGTTAAATGTTTTAAAATTATAAAAATAATTAAACAAAATGTTAAATGGATTCCTGTTTAGGATACTTGAAGGATAGTTTAAATGTTTTAAAATTATAAAAATAATTTATAAAAAAAAAGTAAGTTGGATTTATGTTAATGATTCTTGAATGATAATTTAAAAGTTTAAAAATTACAAAAATAATTTATATATAAAAAAATAAGTAGGATTTCTCATTGTGATACTTGAATGATAGTTTAAATGTTTTAAAATTATAAAAATAATTAAAAAAAAGTTACTAGGATTTATGTTTAGGATACTTGAAAGATAGTTTAAATGTTTTAAAATTATAAAAACAATTATTAAAAAAACAACAAGTAGGATTTCTGTTTAGTATACTTGAATGATAGGTTAAATGTTTTAAAATTCTAAAAATAATTAAACAAACAGTTAATTGAATTTCTGTTTAGGATACTTAAAGCATGGTTTAAATGTTTTAAAATTATAAAAATAATTTATAAAAAAAGTATATTGGATTTATGTTAAGGATTCTTAAATGATAATTTAAATGTTTGGAAATTATAAAAATAATTTATATATATAAAAAAGTAAGTAGGATTTCTCATTATGATACTTGAATGATAGTTTAAAAGTTTTAAAATTATACAAATAATTAAAAAACAATTAATAGGATTTCTGTTTAGAATACTTGAAGGATAGTTTAAATGTTTTAAAATTATAAAAATAATTAAAAAAAAGTTAGTAGGATTTCTGTTTATGATATTTGAATGATAGTTTAAATGTTTTAAAATTATAAAAATAATTAAAAAAAAGTTAATAGGATTTCTGTTTAGAATACTTGAAGGATAGTTTAAATGTTTTAAAATTATAAAAATAATTTATTAAAAAATATAAGTAGGATTTTTGTTTAGTATACTTGAATGATAGTTTAAATGTGTTAAAATTATAAAAATAATTAAACGAAAAGTTATTTGGATTTCTGTTTAGGATACTTGAAGGATAATTTAAATGTTTTAAAATTATAAAAATAATTTATACAAAAAAGTTACTATAATTTCTGTTTAGGATACTTGAAGGATAGTTTAAAAGTTTTAAATATATAAAAATAATTTATATGAAAATAGTGATAAGTTTAGGATACTTGAAAGATAGTATAAATGTTTTAAAATTATAAAAAAAATTAAAAAAAAAGTTACTAGGATTTATGTTTAGGATACTTAAAGGATAGTTTAAATGTTTTAAAATTACAAAAATAATTTATTAAAAACCATAAGAAGGATTTCAGTTTAGTATATTTAAATGATAGTTTAAATTTTTTAAAATTATAAAAATATTTAAACAAAAAGTTACTTGGATATTTTTGTTAAGGATACTTAAATGATTGTTTAAATGTTTTAAAATTATAAAAATAATTTATATATAAAAAAACATAAGTTGAATTTCTGTTTATGATACTTGAATGATAGTTTAAATGTTTTAAAATTATAAAAATAATTAAACAAAAAGTTACTTGGATATTTTTGTTAAGGATACTTGAATGATAGTTTAAGTATTTTTAAATTATAAAAATAATAATAAAAAAAGGTTATTAGGATTTCTATTTTGGATACTTGAATGATACTTTAAATGTTTTTAAATTTTAAAAATAATTTATATAAAAAAAGTAAGTAGGATTTAAGTTAAGGATACTTGAATGATAGTTTAAATGTTTTAAAATTATAAAAATAATTAAAACAAAAGTTACTAGGATTTCTGTTTAGGATACATGAAAGATAGTTTAAATATTTTAAAATTATAAAAATAATTTATTAAAGAACGTAAGTAGGATTTCAGTTTATTATACTTGAATGATAGTTTAAATCTTTTAAAATTATAAAAATAATTAAAAATAAATTTACTTGGATATTTTTGTTAAGGATACTTGAATGATAGTTTAAAAGTTTTAAAATTATATAATTTATATAAAAAAAAATAAGTAGGATTTCTTTTTAAGATACATGAAAGATAGTTTAAATGTTTTAAAATTATAAAAATAATTTGTTAAAAAACATAACTAGGATTTCAGTTTAGTATACTTAAATGATAGTTTAAATCTTTTAAAATTATAAAAATAATTACACAAAAAGTTACTTCGATATTTATGTTAAGGATACTTCAATGATACTTTAAATATTTTAAAATTATAAAAGTAATTTATAAAAGAAAGTAAGTAGGATTTACGTTAAGGATAATTGAATGATAGTTTAAATATTTTAAAATTTTAAAAATAATTTTTAAAAAAAGTTAATAGGATTTCTGTTTAGGATACTTGAAAGATAGTTTAAATGTTTTAAAATTATAAAAATAATTTATAAAAAAAGTAAGTGGGATTTCGTTTAGGATACTTGAAGGATAATTTAAATGTTTTAAAATTATAAAAATAATTTATAAAAAAAACGGTAACTAGGATTTCTGTTTATGATACTTTAATAATTGTTTAAAAGTTTTAAAATTATATATATAAAAAAAGTTATTAAGATTTCTGTTTAGGATACTTGAAGGATAGTTTAAATATTTTAAAATTATGAAAATAATTTATTAAAAAAAGTTTGTAGGATTCGGTTTAGTATATTTTTAAACAAAAAGTTAATTGGGTTTTTATAAGATACTTGAAGGATAGTTTAAATGTTTTAAAATTATAAAAATAATTAAATAAAAAGTTACTTTGATATTTATGTTAAGGATACTTGAATGATAGTTTAAATTTTTTAAAATTATAAAAATAATTTATAAAAGAAAGTAAGTAGGATTTATGTTAAGGATACTTGAATGATAGTTTAAATGTTTTAAAACTATAAAAATAATTTTTAAAAAAAAGTTACTAGGATTTCTGTTTAGGATACTTGAAGGATAGTTTAAATGTTTTAAAATTATTAAAATAATTTATTAAAAAAATTACTATAATTTCTGTTTAGGATACTTGAAGTATAGTTTAAATGTTTTAAAATTATAAAAATAATTTATAAAAAAATGAAAGTAGGATTTATGTTAATGATACTTCAATGATAGTTTAAATCTTTTAAAATCATAAAAATAATTTATATATAAAAAAGAAGTATCCTAAACACAAATCCTATAAACTTTTAAATTATTCTTCAAGTATCCTAAACTGAAAACTTAGTTACTTTTTTTTTATAAATTATTTTAATAATTTTAAAACATTTAAACTATCCTTCAAGTATACTAAACAGAAATTCTAGTAACTTTTTTTAAAAAAATTATTTTTATAATTTTAAAACATTTAAACTATAATTCAAGTATCCTTAACATAAATCCTACTTATTTTTTAAAAAAATTATTTTTATAATTTTAAAACATTTAAACTATAATTCAAGTATCCTTAACATAAATCCTACTTATTTTCTTTTATAAATTATTTTTATAATTTTAAATCATTTAAACTATCATTCAAGTATCCTTAACATAAATGTCCAAGTAACTTTTTGTTTAATTATTTTTATAATTTAAAAAATTTAAACTATCCTTTAAGTATCCTAAACAGAAATCATAGTAATTTTTTTTAAATTTTTTAATAATTTTAAAACATTTAAACTAGCATTAAAGTATCCTAAACACAAATCTTAGAAACTTTTTTTTTAATTATTTTTATAATTTTAAAAGATTTTATCTTTCCTTCAAGTATCCTAAACAGAAATCCGACTTACTTTTTTTTTTATTAATTTGTTTTATACTTTTAAAACATTTAAACTATCCATCAAGTATCCTAAATAAAAATACCAGTTACTTTTTTTTTTTTAATTTTTTTTAATTTTAAAACTTTTAAACTATCATTCAAGTATCCTAAACACAAATCCTGGTAATTGTTTTTTAATTATTTTTATAATTTAAAAAATTTTATATATCCTTCAAGTATCTTAAACAGAAATACAAGTAAATTTTTTTTTAAAACTATTTTTATAATTTAAAAAATTTAAACTATCCTTCAAGCATTCTTAACATAAATCGTACTTACTTTTCTATATAAAATATTTTTATAATTTTAAAATATTTAAACTATCATTCAAGTATTCTCAACAGAAATCCTACTTAATTGTTTTATTTAAATTATTTGTAAATTTTAAAAGATTTAAATTATTCTTCATGTATCCTAAACAGAAATCCTACTTACTTTTTTTCATAAATTAGTTTTATAATTTTAAAACATTTAAACTATCCTTCAAGTATTCTAAACAGAAATCTTAGTTATTTTTTCTAATTTTGTTTTATAATTTTAGAACATTTAAACTATCTTTCATGTATTCTAAACACAAATCGTAGTAACTTTTTTTTTTTAATTATTTTTGTAATTTTAAAACATTTAAACTATCCTTCAAGTACCCTAAATAGAGATTTTACTTCTTTTGTTCATAAATTAGTATTATAATTTTAAAACATTTAAACTCTTCATCAAGTATTCTAAATAGAAATACTAGTAACTTTTTTTAAAATTATTTATATAATTTTAAAACATTTAAACTATACTTCAAGTATCCTAAATCATAGTTACTTTTTTTTTTAATTTTAAAACATTTAAACTATCATTCAAGTATCCTAAACACAAATCCTAGTAACTTTTTTTTTAATTATTTTTATAATTTTAAAAAAATTTATATATCCTTCAAGTATCCTAAACAGAAATCCTACTTGCTTTTTTTCATAAATTAGTTTTATAATTTTAAAACATTTAAACTATCTTTCAAGTATCCTAAACACAAATACTAGTAACGTTTTTTTTAATTATTTTTATAATTTTAAAACATTTAAACTATCTTTCAAGTATCCTAAACAGAAATCCTAGTTATTTTTTTTTAATTTTAGAACATTTAAATTATCATTTAAGTATTCTAAACACAAATCTAGTAACCCTTTTTTTTTAATTATTTTTATAATTTTAAAACATTTAAACTATCCTTCAAGTTACCTAAACCTAAATCCTACTTTTTTTCATAAATTAGTTTTATAATTTTAAAAAATTTAAACTATCATACAAGTATACTAAACAAAAATACTAGTATCTTTTTTTAATTATTTTTATAATTTTAAAATATTTAAACTATACTTCAAGTATCCTAAACAGAAATCCTAATTACTTTTTTTTTTTAATTATTTTTATAATTTTAAAAGATTTTATCTATCCTTCAAGCAATCTTAACATAAATCGTACTTACTTTTTCTTTATAAATTATTTTTATAATTTTAAAACTTTTAAACTATCCTTCAAGTATCCTAAACAGAAATCCTACTTAATTTTTTTTATTAACTATTTTTACAATTTTAAAACTTTTAAACTATCATTCAAGCATTCTTTACATAAATCCTACTTACTTTTTCTTTATTATTTATTTTTTTAATTTTAAAACATTTAAACTATCCTTCAAGTACCCTAAACAGAAACCTACTTACTTTTTTTTTATTAACAATTTTTACAATTTTAGAACTTTTAAACTATCCTTCAAGCATTCTTAACATAAATCCTACTTATTTGTTTTTAATTATTTTTATAATTTTAAAACATTTAAACTATCATTTAACTATTCTAAACACAAATCCTGGTAACTTTATTTTTAATTATTTTTGTAATTTTAAAAGATTTTATCTATCCTTGAAGTATCCAAAACATAAATACTAGTAACTTTTTTTTAATTATTTTTATAATTTTAAAACATTTAAACTATCTTTCAAGCATTCTTAACATAAATCGTACTTACTTTTTTTTTTACAAATTATTTTTATAATTTTAACACATTTAAACTATCTTTCAAGTATCCTAAGTAGAAATCATACTTACTTTTTTTTATTAACTATTTTTACAATTTTAAAACTTTTAAACTATCCTTCTAGCATTCTTAACATAAATCCTACTTACTTTTTCTTTATTAATTATTTTTTAATTTTAAAATATTTAAAGTATCCTTCAAGTACCCTAAACAGAAATCCTACTTACTTTTTTCATAAATTAGTTTTATAATTTTAAAACATTTAAACTATCCTTCAAGTATACTAAACAGAAATACTAGTAACTTTTTTTTAATTATTTTTATAATTTTAAAACATTTAAACTATCTTTCAAGTATCCTAAATAGAAATCCTAGTTACTTTTTTTTTTAATTTTTTTTATAATTTTAGAACATTTAAACTATCATTCAAGTATCCTAAACACAAATCCTAGTAATTATTTTTTAATTATTTTTATAATTTTAAAACATTTAAACTATCTTTCAAGTACCCTAAACAGAAATCCTACTTACTTTTTTTTTATTAAAAATTTTTACAATTTTAAAACTTTTAAACTATCATTCAAGCATTCTTAACATAAATACTTTTTTTTTTAATATTTTTATAATTTTAAAACATTTAAACTATCCTTCAAGTATCCTAAACAGAAATCCTACTTAATTTTTTTTCTATAAATTATTTTAGTAATTTTAAAAGATTTAAATTATTTTTCACGTATCCTAAACAGAAATCCTACTTAGTTTTTTTCTTAAATTAGTTTTATAATTTTAAAATATTTAAACTATCGTTCAACTATCCTAAACAAAAATACTAGTAACTTTTTTTTAATTATTTTTATAATTTTGAAACATTTAAACTATCCATCAAGTATCCTAAACAAAAATACTAGTTATTTTTTTTTAAAAAATATTTTTATAATTTTAAAAAATTTAAATTATCCTTCACGTCTCCTAAACAGAAATCTTACTTACTTGTTTTTATAAATTATTTTAATAAATTTAAAACATTTAAACTATCCTTCAAGTATCCTAAACAGAAATACTAGTATTGTTTTTTAATTATTATTACAATTTTTAAACATTTAAACTATCTTTCAAGCAATCTAAACATAAATCCTTCTTACTTTTTCTTTATTAATTATTTTTATAATTTTAAAACATTTAAACTATCCTTTAAGTACCCTAAACAAAAATCCTACTTACTTTTTTTCATAAATTAGTTTTATAATTTTAAAACATTTAAACTATCATTCAAGTATAATAAACAGAAATACTAGTAACTTTTTTTTAATTATTTTTATAATTTTAGAACATGTAAACTATCATTCAAGTATCCTAAACACAAATCCTAGTAGCTTTTTTTTAAATTATTTTTATAATTTTAAAACATTTAAACTATTCTTCAAGTACCCTAAACAGAAATCCTACTTACTTTTGTTCATAAATTAGTTTTATAATTTTAAAACATTTAAACTATCCATCAAGTATCCTAAACAGAAATACTAGTAACTTTTTTTTTAATTATTTTTTTTTATTTTAAAAACTTAAATTATCCTTCAAGTATCTTAAACAGAAATCATAGATATTTTTTTTAAAATGTTTTTTTAATAATTTTAAAACATTTAAACTATCATTCAAGTATCCTAAACACAAATCTTAGAAACTTTTTTTTATTATTATTTTTATAATTTTAAAAGATTTATCTATCCTTCAAGTATCCTAAATAGAAATCCTACTTACTTTTTTTTTTTTCATAAATTAGTTTTATAATTTTAAAACATTTAAACTATCCTTCACGTATCCTAAATCGAAATACTAGTAATTTTTATTTTTAATTATTTTTGTAATTTTAAAACATTTAAACTATCCATCAAGTATCATAAAAATAAATACTAGTTACTTTTTTTTAATTATTTTTATAATTTTAAAAACTTAAACTATCCTTTAAGTATCCTAAACGAAATCATAGTAATTTTTTTTTAATTTTTTTAACAATTTTAAAACATTTAAACTATCATTCAAGTATCCTAAACACAAATCCTATAAACTATTTTTATTATTATTTTTATAATTTTAAAAGATTTTATCTATCATTCAAGTATCCTAAACAAAAATCCTTCTTGCTTTTTTTTTCATAAATTAGTTTTATAATTTTAAAACATTTAAACTATCCTTCACGTATCCTAAACAGAAATACTAGTAACTTTTTTTTAATTATTTTTATAATTTGAAAATGGTTAAACTATTCTTCAAGTATCCTAAACAGAAATCCTAGTTACTTATTTTTTTTAATTTTTTTTATAATTTTAAAAGATTTAAACTATCATTCAAGTATTCTAAATAGAAATCCAACTTAATTTTTTTCTATAAATTTTTTTTATAATTTTGAAAGAATTAAATAAACTAGGAAAAATCTGATTTGGAAAATTTGTGTTGCCGTCCCTTGATATCCTTGATTAGCTTGGATTTCCTTGTTTAACTTGGACAAATAAGAAAACAAATTTCGTCCTTTGTTGCTGATTTAATTACTTTCCTTTCTAAGTTAGGAAAAGCATTAAATAGTCCTCCCCTCTTTAGGAATAAGATATGGCCAACTTCCTTACTTAATTAGGAGAATAAATTGCTGACTTTTTATCCTTGTAGCATTAGGAACACTAACAAGCCTAACAAGGCTGGTATTGGGTCGGACACATCAACCCTTTGTTCCACACGAATTGGGCTCTTCTTGGACTCCGAACTAGATGAATTAAAGGTCATGTCCTTCATGCTCCTTAAATGTCACAAGCCTCTCTAGGTCCATTTTGCTCCATATGTTCTCAACAAGCCTATTCAATGCTTCTTTAAGCTTCTTTGCCCTAGCTCTTGTGATTGGCCCAATTGGCACCTCCAATGGGTCGTTGGCATGATTACGCTTGGTGTTGGGCTGATCCGCATCAAAGTGACTAGCATACATTGGGACTACATCACACAAAATCTCATCAGAATACTTCCCAATAGCAAACGCAATGAAAACCTGCTTAGTAACCCTTACTTCACCACATTTATTCAACCATTGCAATCTATAAGGCCTAGGATGCTTAATACAACTCAGATTCAATTTCTTCATAAGAGTATCACGAGTATCACAACTACCTCCATCAATTATCATGCCACATACCTTGTTTTGGATGTGACATCGAGTGTGAAATATATTTTCCCGTTGCTGATCTACATCATCTTTTTTGATTTGCATGTTCAGCACACACCTTATAACCAAGGCCTCCCCCTCAACAGGATATGCAATTTCCTCATCACTACAATCCACCAAAGGTGGCATCTCTTCACTTTCAGATTTGTCACTTCCGGATTCAACCTCACCATTGTCTCTTGTAAGCATAACTCTTTGGTTTGGACACTGAGATGCAATGTGCCCCTTCCCTAAACACTTAAAGCATTTAATATCTCTATCACGAGTAGGTTGAGAACGTGTTAAGGATGATGAAGCCGAATTGATCTGAAAACGTGTACGCCCCCTTCTCTTTATTTGCCTCTCCACCTTCATTGCCATATGGACCATGTCCTCCAATTCCACACAATGTTGTAATTCTACAACATTCACAATGTCCCTATTTAGCCCATTTAGAAATCTAGCCATAGTATCTTCCCGATCCTCAATCACATTGGCCCGAATCATGGCGATTTCCATCTCCTTGAAATACTCATCCACGGACCTAGAACCCTGATTCAAACCCTGCAATTTCATATACAAATCTCTATAGTAGTGGTTAGGCACAAATCGCCTTCTCATCAACACTTTCATCTCCTCCCATGATGCTACCGGCCTCCCTCCACTCCTCCTTCTACTAATAACATTCTGATCCCACCAAATTAGTGCATAATCCGTGAATTCGATGACTACCAATTTCACTTTCTTCACCTCCAAATAGTTATGGCAATAAAAAATCCAATCCACCTTCATCAACAGCCTCCTCAAAATCCTCATAATCAGGCTCACCTTGGCCTCCCGGCCCTACTGCCATTGTTTGCTTTCGGTTCAGCCCCAAGCTTGCTCACATTTTGGGTGCTTGTACCAGCCTCGTTACCACGTTTCTTCACCCTATTAAGTCTGTCACACCAATTTCCCATCATAAAATTCATCCTCTCCATCATCTGCGTAATGGCTTGCATTTGGAACATAAGTTCTCCCTTAGGATGGGGTGGTGTGTTGTTTTGATCTGACATGATAGTACCTGCAAAAATTGGTTAGTGGTAAAAAAAAGTATCCTCACGTCGCTCATGTTTCGCTCAAACACTCTTAATATCCTCACACGCTCACACCTCTCATTTCACCTTCTTGCGGTTCTTGCGAAACTGAAACCAACACTTTACAAATAGAACCAACTTGGCAAAACAATCCAATTATATATATATATATATATATATATATATATATATATATATATATATATATATATATATATATGACTCAAGAAGCAATAAAAACTAGAAAACAAGCAAAACAAAACTGCGATGATAGTCTCGCGAGTAGCAAGCGAGTCTATCCGAAATATGAACGAAACTGAAGACTCGAATAAAAACAGAAACAAAAAATATGCAAAATGATGAAACAACACCCAAATATGTTGGATATGATGAAAATAAACCGCAAGAAATGAAAACAACAGAAAGAAAGCGAATTTCAAAAGTTGACACAAACAGACTTGTTTACGATGAGTTAAGTCCGAATCTGGAAACTAAAGTAAATGATGTCCAATTGAGTTAAAATTTCATATATAATGCGATATCAACCCAAATAGATAGAATATAAAGTTTGAGCAATTTGTGATAAGGTTTGATATACTGACGCAAAAACGTTGTGAATCAGACCTGATTAGACCCGAAATTGAAAACTAAAGCAAACGATATCCAATTGACCCCAAACTAAATATGTGATGCGATTAGGACTCCAGTAATATGAGTATCGAATTTAAGCTAATTCTGAGTTGATTTGGTCCAATTTTCCCTTCTTTAGTTTTCTGCGGCAGAAACCAATAAACATCTTTTTGAATGTCTTTTGTTTTTTTTTTTTATGCTATTGATATATTTTGGACAGGAACCAAATGAAATAAATAATTTTTTTTTTATATGCTGCAAAATCAAGGAGAAGAAGAAATTAAACACTAAGGAATTTTTTTGCAGAAACAACAAGAAACGAAAAATTTCAGAAGGATATAACCTGATTAATGGAGCCAAGCTCTCATACCAATTGATGCGAACCTTGTGATCACATGGTCATACAATCCACATGATGTGGACCAGCCCAGAAACACCAACAAGGACCCATTACATGTTCCAAATGGTCCAATGACTCGGTCCATGACAAAGGCATTGAAAGAGGCATTGAATGCATTGGTTTTGAATGTTTCAACCAAGTCGAATTGAAAGGTCCATTAGAGTATCAAGAGGAGACCCTAGTACATCTTATCCATGTGCAAGAGGGGTCCAACACAACCTTATTTGGGCTATGAGGTGAGGACAGCGAAGGAAACAAAAGAATCCTTCTACAACTTGGAAACAACATGGATGGCTACCTTTTCCTTTTATTTCTAGGATTAAGGGGCTGCATGGAAGGCTATAAATAAGCCTTGAATCAGCTTCTATAATATTTTACTTCCTTCTCTTCTTCTCATGACAGAACATGGATTTAATATTATGGGTTTTGTTTTATTTTGTTAGCTACAACCCAAGGCTTGTTTGAGCTTAATTAATACTTTGTTTTCAGTTAGGATCCAAGGCTTCTTTGGATTAAGTTATGGGCCTTTTAGTTTAGGGTTTTGGGTCAGTTTTGAGTGGACCTCATTTAAGTCCACATAAGGGGCCCATTAGGGTTAACTTTTCAAGAACTATTTAAACTCATGTAAGCCAAAATTTCGGCAGCTTTGATGATAATTACTTCGAATTTTTCAGTTTTAACGTGTGAGAGTGATTCTTGCATTCTTCGCTTCTTGAACGAACTGAATTTGACTTATCGAAGATTAACCGGCTTCGTGGTGTCATTCTACTCAATTCAATAGTGTTGGTGCCTTGGGGCGGTTTCCATTGTGTCACACTCCTATCGACCTATTTCGGCTTTCCAAGATCGATCTCAATCTTGATTGTGGGTTGCGTGACCACGTGATCACAAGGTTCGCATCGCTTGGTATCGTAGCTAGGCTCCGAAACAAGGTCATATCCTTCGTTATTTTCGTTTTTTTAGTGTTCCTTTAAGTTTTTCAGTGTTTGCGTCCATCTTCTTGTTCTTCGTGTCTGCGTCATCTAAGCAAAAAAAGAAGGTTATTTTTCATCTTGTTACTGTCTCTAATCATATTAGTATATTAAAAGGAAAGAGAGATAGGGATTAGTTGAAATTTGAAGGATCATTCAATTTTTTTTGCAGAAACACAACTCGTGGTGAACCATAAGCAAACCACATCGGAATCAATTGAAACTTCATCTTCAATCTATTAGGGGTGAGATCGAATCATATGTCAAATTTGGGCTTATTCTGATATTGTTTGCTTGAGGTTTTAATTCGAGGCTCAATTGTCGTAGAAACACTACTCTTTGTGAACCATAAGAAAACCACCTCGGAATCAATTGAAACTTCATATTCAGTCTATTGGGGATGATATCGCATCATATGTCAAATTTGGGCTTATTCTGATATTGTTTGCTTGAGGTTTTAATTCGAGGCTCAATTCTGCCGCAGAAATACTACTCTTTGTGAAGCATAAGCAAAACACCTTAGAATAAATTGAAACTTCATATTCTGTGTATTGGGGATGAGATCACACCATATATTAAATTTGGGCTTATTTTGATATCGGCTTCTGGAGGTTTTAATTGGGGGTTCAATTCTGCTGCAAACTGATCATACAAGGGGTTTGGGTACCTATACATAAAAGAACGACCTATAAATTGATTTTTGTTGTGTTTTTAGTATTATAATACTAAATATTGAATTTGGGGTCATTTCGAGATCGTTTGGTCTGGGTTTCAATTCTGTTATGTAAAAATTGCGTAACAGGTTAGATTTGTGTCAAGTTTTAAAACGTGATCCTTACTGTTTAGTTTTGTCCAAATCTTTTTGTTTCTATTATGTATGGGTTATCTAGGAGTCAAGTAACTATTTTCGCTAATATTCGCTTCTGTGTTATTTCGTGTCTTCGTTTCGTCCACAATTCGTACGAATTTGCATTGCTACTCGCAAAATCGTAATCGTAGTTTCATTTTGCTTTGTTTTCAGTATATTTATTGATTCTCGAGTCTGAAAATTATAATTAGAGTGCGTTGTGAAGGCTACTGACTTTGATTTGTTGATTTCAATTCCTAAAGAACCAAAAAAAAGCAAGTTGTGAGGTAAAAGGCGTAGTGAGCTTATTAGAGTAAAAAGCCTTGATTTTTTTTTGTGTGATACACGAGAGGTGTGAGGATATATTTTGTGCTACTAACTAAATTTTGCAGATTCAAAGAATGTTTGAAAACAACGAATTAGCTACACAAAACGCTGACGTAGCTTTCCAATTGCGAGCCATAGGCCAAAGAACTTGAGCTGTTGTTTAGAACGTACGAGGATCTGAAAGATGAGGTGAATTCAATAAAGCAACAGAATAGTGGGGCTGATCGCGAGAAAATACAGTCCGTATGGCCGTACGGAATGTCGATCCGATTTTGAAGAGTTTGTTGACGAAAACGCAGATGCGCAGTGAAGATGACTATGATTTTGCATCTACCGGCCAAGGAATCAGGTCTGGACCGAATAGGGCTAGGAGGAATGTGAATTTCCGTGGCATGGGCACTTATGAAGATATGGATAGGGACTTGGACACCATTAAACTGAAAATTCCTAACTTTCAAGGTAAAAGCGATCCCAAGGCTTATTTGGAGTGGGAGAAAAAGGTAAATTGGATTTTTGATTGCCATAGCTATTCTGAACAAAAGAAGGTGAAATTGGTGATAATTGAGTTTACGGAGTATGCATTGATTTGGTGGGATCAAATTGTAATCAAGAGGAGGAGGAATGGGGAGCGACCCGTTCGGACTTGGGGGGAGATGAAAGTCTTAATGAGGAGACGATTTATGCCAAACCACTATTATAGAGACTTATATCTGAAGCTCCAAGGTCTAAATCAAGGTTATAAGACAGTAGATGAATATCACAAAGAGATGGAGATAGCAATGATTCTGATGTGCATCATGGGAATTATAATCCATCTTGTAAAGCTAAATCTAATATGCAAGAGGATTCAGATGGTCCAATGACAAGAGCGAGAGCGAAACAACTACAAAGGGCCTTGACGAGTCAAATTGGAATGATTGAAGTCGTGTCGGAGTTAAAAATTAACAATCAGTTTGAAATTGGTTCAAAGATGTTTATTTGCCTACAATTGGAATTGGAGATGGGAAAAGCCCTTAATGGTTCTTTTGATGTCGGGCTACTTGAATTTGGGTTGATATGCAAATAAGTGAAGGAATTGGTGCTGTTTATGGTCGAACAAGAAATGAATTTGAACCCGAATTTGAAGTCATCCATTGCATGTGAAAACAAGACTAATCTAGGTGGATTTCAAGTTCGAACGTGCTCTTTCTAGATTGACAACCATGACTGCATTGGACTTTTGTGTAAGAAGATATGGTTGTTTTAAATTTGGTCTCGTTTATGTTAGAAAGGTCAAAAAACGTGTGCTAGTTAATTTGTCTAGGTTAGTTTGTCAAAGTCTCTTTTTTTGGGCTTGACTTCGCCATGTTGAATTTTTCCTAACTTTGGAGGGATGTTCCAATTATAAATATAGTATCGAATATGTAATAAAGGACTTTTGGCCAAGATTTGAAACTTAATTCACGGAATTAAGAGTTGTTCTTCCAGATTAATTTTGTGAAGAACCCTACCCGACTTATCACTCTTCAATCACAAAGAGTGTGGCGTCGAAATCCTAGATTGATCTTTGTGACGTCCGGATCGACTTATCAAAGTATCATTCTAGTCTATCCTCCATCTTATTTACCTTGAAATCACTATAATCCAGCCTAAACACCAAAAGAAAGACAACACAACCAGACCCATCCTTCATCCATTTTTGTTAGATTCATTGTTGCCGATTTTCAAATCATTCACGGCACATCATCCGGTATCGAGCATCGGTTGTGATCTAAGGCAGGAGCTAAAAAACGAAGAAAGGCTTGCTGGAATTGAGGTTGATAAACTTAATTATGGTCGGAGATTTGTTGGTTGTGCAACGGGTTCCGAATGCACAAATTGACGTTAGTGATGAGCAACGCGAGAACATCTTTCATACTCGATGTCGATTCGAGATAAGGTGTGTGGGATGATCATTGACAATGGAAGTTGCACTAATGTTGCGTCAACTACCTTGGTGGAGAAACTAGGTTTAACTACCCTTCCACATCCCAGCCGTACAGTTTGCGATGGCTGAATGAGAATGGGGAGATTCGGGTGACAAAGCAAGTTCGTGTACCTTTTTCCATTAAAACCTATCATGACGAGGTTTTGTGTGACGTTGCGCCGATGTCGCTAGCCATTTGTTGCTGGGTCGTCCATGGCGGTTTGATAAGGATGTGACCTACAATGGACGAAAGAACACTTATTCTTTTATGCTTTGAATGGAAAGAAGGTGAACTTGTTACCATTGAGTTCTCAACAGGTTAGGGAGGATCGAGATACGAAGCCAACAAAAGGAGGTGAAATCACGTAAGGGGCTGTTGTTAGCCAAAAAAGGAGACATCAAACAAGCATTAGCTTCGGGGGGGCTGTTTTCATGATCTGGGCAAAGCAATAGTACAAGTAGAAGGATTGGACTTACCAATACAGGTTAAGGAATTGCTTGAAGAATTTAAAGATGTGTTTCCAGATGAATTACCTAAAGGGTTACCACCTATTCGTGGAATTGAGCATCAAATTGATTTGGTGCCGGAGCTTCACTTCCTAACGCATCAAAGATACGAGATGTAATCCGGAGGAAGCAAAAGAGATTCAAAGGCAAAGTTGGTGAGCTCTTAGAGAAGGGCTATGTGCGAGAATCACTTAGTCCATGCTCCGTACCTACTTTGCTTGTACCGAAGAAAGATGGTACCATGAGGATGTGTATGGACAGCCGTGCTATCAACAAAATAACAGCTTAAGTATCGATTTCCTATACCCGACTTGATGATTTGCTTGATGAGTTGCATGGTGCCGCATTGTTTTCTAAGGTTGATTTGATGAGTGGTTATCACCAAATTAGAATGAAAGA
Organism: Populus x sibirica; assembly: GCA_019202695.1. Taxonomy (NCBI): domain Eukaryota; kingdom Viridiplantae; phylum Streptophyta; class Magnoliopsida; order Malpighiales; family Salicaceae; genus Populus; species Populus x sibirica. The sequence continues at coordinate 42,626 of JAGMVL010002241.1, read as the reverse complement.
AGGAGATGAATGGAAAACAACATTTAAAACTAAACAGGGATTATATGAATGGATGGTAATGCCGTTTGGGTTATCTAATGCGCCTAGTACATTTATGAGGCTTATGAATCATGTTTTGAGGAAGTATATTGGGCTGTTTGTTGTAGTATATTTTGACGATATCCTGGTGTATAGCAAGACCTTTGATGATCATATGAAGCATCTTAGAGTTGTGTTTGAAACTTTGCGAGATTCTAAGTTGTATGGGAAACTCACAAAGTGTTACTTCGTAAAGAAAGTGTCGTGTTTCTTGGATATATTATCTCTAGCAGGGGAGTTAAGGTTGATGAGGAGAAAATTGAGGCAATTCAGACCGGCCAAAACCCGCTAGTATCGCCGATGTGAGGAGTTTCCATGGTTTAGCTTTTTTCTACAGCGATTTGTGAAAGACTTCACTCTATTGTTGCTCCTATGACAGAATGCTTGAAAAAAGGGAACAACTTTAGATGGAGTGAAGATGCGCGAAAGCTTTTGAGCTAATTAAGGAAAAGTTGTGTACTTGCTCCAGCTTTGGCACTTCCGGACTTTGCTAAAACATTTGAAATAGAGTGCGATGCTTTCGAAGTTGGAATTGGGGCTCTTTGCCGCAAGAAAAGAGGCTAATTGCATTCTTCAATGGAAAAGTTAAATGGAGCACGTTTGAACTACTCTATTTATGACAAGGAGTTCTATGCTTTGATTCGGGCTCTAGAGGTATGGCAAAGACTACTTGTTGCCTAAAGAATTTGTTATACATACTGATCATGAATCTTTGAAGTATCTTAAGGGGCAAAGCAAGCTGAATCGCAGACATGCTAAATGGGTGGAGTTTATGGAGTCATTTCCTTATGTCATAAAGTACAAGAAAGGGCAAGTTAATGTGGTTGCTGATGCTCTTTCTAGGAGGTTTGCACCGATCTCTATGTTGAATGCAAAGTTGATGGGTTTTGAACAAGTGAAGGAACAAGTATGCTAATGATTCCTACTTTGCTAATGTGGTTGCCGAATGTGCAAAGGGAGCTTGTGATGGGTTCTTTATGCATGAAGGTTACTTGTTCAAAATGGGCGAGAATGTGTATCCCTTCGGGATCGTTACGGGAGTTGCTTGTGCGAGAGGCTCATGGTGGTGGTCTTAGTGGTCATTTTGGGGAGAAGAAGACTTATGAGCTGCTGAAAGAACATTTTTTTTGGCCTAGCATGTTACGGGATGTGCACAAGGTGATTGAGAGATGTGCTATTTGCAAGAAAGCTAAGGGTAAAGAGAATGCATATGGACCGTATATGCCATTGCCTATTCCAGAGCAACCATGGATGGATGTTAGCATGGACTTTGTACTTGGGTTACCAAGAACACAACGTGGAAAGGATTCAATAATGGTCGTGGTTGATCGATTCTCCAAAATGTCCCATTTCATTCCTTGCAACAAAACCGACGATGCAAGACATGTTGCTGATTTGTTCTTTCAAGAGATTGTTCGTTTACATGGAGTTCCTAAAAGCATTGTCTCGATCGTGATACAAAGTTCTTAAGCCACTTTTGGAAGACTCTTTGGAGGAAGCTTGGAACGAAGTTACTTTTCGACGGCATGTCATCCACAAACCGATGGACAAACCGAGGTAGTAAACCGAACTTTATCTTCTTTGTTACGAGCTGTTATACATAAGAATTTGAAGAGTTGGGATACTTGTTTGCCTATTGTGGAGTTTGCATATAATCGTAGTGTGCATGGGGCTACAAAATTTTCACCATTTGAGGTTGTGTATGGCTTTAATCCTTGTGTTCCTATTGATCTTGTTCATATTCCAATTGATGAGAGGACATCTATGGATGGAATTAGAAAGGCGAGAATTGATGAAGAAACTACATGAGTAGGTTTGATTGCATATTGAGGAGAAAACGACAAAGTATGCTAAACAAGCTAACAAGGGGCGGAAAATGGTTAGGTTTGAACACGGAGATCTTGTTTGGATTCATATTAGCAAAGGCAGATTCCCGAGCAAACGTAAGTCCAAGTTGATGCCAAGAGCCGATGGTCCATTTCGGATTATAGAGAAGGTGAATGACAATGCATATAAGGTAGATCTTCCTGGTGATTACAATGTATCGCCTACTTTTAATGTGAAAGACTTGACTCCATACTTGGATGACGATGACGATTCTGATTTGAGGACAAATCATTTTCAACCCGGGCTGATGATGTGCATCATGGGAATTATAATCCATCTTGTAAAGCTAAATCTAATATGCAAGAGGATTCAGATGGTCCAATGACAAGAGCGAGAGCGAAACAACTACAAAGGGCCTTGACGAGTCAAATTGGAATGATTGAAGCCGTGTCGAGTTAAAAATTAACAATCAGTTTGAAATTGGTTCAAAGATGTTTATTTGCCTACAATTGGAACTTGGAGATGGGAAAAGCCCTTAATGGTTCTTTTGATGCTTGGGCTACTTGAATTTGGGTTGATATGCAAATAAGTGAAGGAATTGGTGTTGTTTATGGTCGAACAAAAATGAATTTGAACCCGAATTTGAAGTCATCCATTGCATGTGAAAACAAGACTAATCTAGGTGGATTTCAAGTTCGAACGTGCTCTTTCTAGATTGTCCAACCATGACTGCATTGGACTTTTGTGTAAGAAGATATGGTTGTTTTAAATTTGGTCTCGTTTATGTTAGAAAGGTCAAAAAACGTGTGCTAGTTAATTTGTCTAGGTTAGTTTGTCAAAGTCTGTTTTTTTGGGCTTGACTTCGCCATGTTGAATTTTTCCTAACTTTGGAGGGATGTTCCAATTATAAATATAGTATCGAATATGTAATAAAGGACTTTTGGCCAAGATTTGAAACTTAATTCACGTAATTAAAAGTTGTTCTTCCAGATTAATTTTGTGAAGAACCCTACCCGACTTATCACTCTTCAATCACAAAGAGTGTGGCGTCGAAATCCTAGATTGATCTTTGTGGCGTCCAGATCGACTTATCAAAGTATCATTCTAGTCTATCCTCCATCTTATTTACCTTGAAATCACTATAATCCAGCCTAAACACCAAAAGAAAGACAACACAACCAGACCCATCCTTCATCCATTTTTGTTAGATTCATTGTTGCCGATTTTCAAATCATTCACGGCACATCAGATTCGGGCCAATGTTGTTGAGGATAGAGAAGCCACCACGGCTAGATTTCTTAATGGGTTGAATCGGGACATTGCCAATGTGGTTGAGCTACAACACTATGTGGAGCTAGCGTTTAATTCAGGCTCTTCATCATCTTGGAAGCCGAATCTAAAGAGAAAGGGTACTGTCCGGCCAAGATCCTTTGTTCCTTCTAGAACTGAACCACCAAAGGCTAAAGTTGATGTTCCTACTGATGCCAAAGGTAAATCTGAAACTCAAAATAAACATACCCGTGATGTTAAATGTTTCAAGTGTCAAGGACATGGACATATTATGCTTCAGAGTGTCCAAACAAGAGAATCATGATGATTAGAGATAATGGTGATATGGAATCTGAAAGTGACAGATCTGATTGTGAAGGCATGCCACCATTGGAGGATAGTGATGGGGATGAGTTAGCATTATCGGTTGGGGAGTCCTTGGTTATAAGACGAACACTTCATGTTCAGGTAAAGGAAGATGAAATTAATCAACAAAGGGAGAACATCTTCCATACACGTTGTTATGTACAAAGCAAGGTGTGTGGTTTAATTATAGATAGTGGAAGCCGTGTTAATGTTTGTAGTACCACCCTTGTTAGTAAACCGAATTTGTACTGTTAAGCATGCTAAACCATATAGATTGTAATGGCTGAATGATAGTTGTGAAGTGAAATTGACTAAACAGGTTGTGGTTCCATTTTCGATTGGGAAATATGTTGATGAAGTTCTGTGCGACGTGGTACCAATGCAAGTTGATGAGCTGATGGAAAAGGGCTACATTCGTGAGAGTATGAGCCTGTGTGCTGTACCCGTGCTACTTGTGCCTAAGAAGGATGGAACATGGAGGATGTGTGTTGATTGCCGAGCCATGAACAACATAACGGTAAAGTATAGACACCCCATTCCTAGGCTTGATGACATGTTAGGTGAGTTACATGGATCCTGTATTTTCTCTAAAATCGACTTGAAAAGTGGGTACCATCAAATTAGAATGAAAGAAGGTGATGAATGGAAAACAACATTTAAGACTAAGCATGGTTTATATGAATGGTTAGTAATGCCATTTGGACTTACAAATGCACCTAGTACGTTTATGCGTTTAATGAATCATGTGTTACGTGCATTCATAGGTAAGTTTGTGGTTGTGTATTTTGATGACATTCTGATCTATAGCAAGAACTTAACTGAGCATCTTGATCATTTGTGTAATGTACTTAGTGTGTTAATGACAAATTGTATGCTAATCTTAAAAAGTGTGCCTTTTGCATGGAGAAAATTGTTTTTCTTGGCTATGTTGTAACTGCACAGGGTATCAAGATGGACGAGGAGAAAGTTAAGGCCATCCGGGATTGGCCTACACCCAAATCGGTAAGTGAGGTAAGGAGTTTTCATTGGTTAGCTAGTTTTTATAGGCGTTTTGTGAAAGATTTCAGTACAATAGCTGCACCCTTGAATGAAGTTGTTAAAAAGTCGCTTGGGTTTAAATGGGGGGAGGAACAAGAATTGGCTTTTGTTCTTTTGAAAGATAAATTATGTTCTGCACCTGTTTTGGCTTTACCTGACTTTATGAAAACATTTGAAATAGAATGTGATGCATCTGGACTGGGAATAAGTGTGATTTTCATGCAGGATCGGAGACTTATTGCATATTTTAGTGAGAAGTTAAGTGGAGCGACCTTGCACTATCCCACTTACGACAAAGAACTCTATGCATTGGTAAGAGCACTTGAGACATGGCAACATTACTTATGGCCAAAAGAGTTCGTAATCCATTCGGATCATGAGTCCTTGAAACATCTGAAAGGACAAAAGTTGAATAGGAAGCATGCAAAATGGGTTGAATTCATTGAAACTTTTCCTTACGTAATCAAGTATAAGCAAGGCAAAGAGAACATCGTAGCTGATGCACTTTCGTGCGGTATGTTCTTTTACACACAATGAATACTAGATTGCTAGGCTTTGAATATGTGAAGGAATTGTATGATAATGATTCCGACTTTGCCGAGATTTATAATGCATGTGGACATTCGGCTTTTGGTAAGTTTTATTTGATGGATGGTTATTTGTTCAAAGAGAATAGATTGTGTGTTCCTGCTAGTTCTTTGCGTGAATTGCTTGTTCGTGAAACACATGGGGGTGGTTTAATGGGTCACTTTGGGGTTGCGAAAACTTTGGATGTATTGCATGAGCATTTTTATTGGCCAAAGATGAAAAGAGATGTGCAATGAATTTGTGAACAGTGCATTATTTGTAGAAAGGTAAAATCTAGAGTACAACCGCATGGACTATATACACCATTACCTGTGCCTACTGAAACTTGGGTAGATATCTCTATGGACTTTATTTTAGGTTTACCTAGGTCAAAGAAAGGTAGAGACTCTATTTTTGTTGTGGTTGATAGGTTTTCTAAAATGGCGCATTTCATTGCATGCAATAAAACTGATGATGCATCTCATATCGCATACTTGTTTTTTAGGGAGACTGTATGTTTGTATGGCATTCCTAAGAGTATAGTGTCAGATCATGATGTTAAGTTCCTTAGCTATTTTTGGAAGACCTTATGGGGAAAGTTGGGAACTAAACTCTTATTTTCGACAACATGTCATCCTCAAACAGATGGACAAACTGAGGTAGTGAATAGAAGATTGTCCCAACTTTTGCATGCTATAATTCAAAAGAATTTAAATAGTTGGGAAGAATGTTTGCCTTTTGTTGAGTTTGCTTATAATAGAACTGTGCATTCGACCACTAGTTTTTCTCAATTTGAAATTGTTTATGGTTTTAATCCACTGACTCCTATGGACTTAATTCCTTTGCCTTTTGAGGAAAAGATAAGTTTAGATGGTGAAAAGAAGGCAAAAATGGTGAGACAACTCCATGAGGGAGTTTGACTGCAAATAGAGAAAAAGAACAGACTTTACGCTTCTAAAGCAAATAAGGGACGTAAAGCGGTTGTTTTCCAACCCGGTGATTGGGTTTGGGTGCACATGCATAAGGAACAATTTCCTAACCAAAGGAAATCAAAATCACAGCCTCGTGGTGATGGTCCATTTCAAGTTTTAGAGAGAATCAATGACAACACATACAAAATTGACCTTCCAAGTGAGTATGGTGTTAGTGCCACCTTTAATGTTGCTGATTTTACGTTGTTTGACACATATTTTGATTCGAGGTCGAATCCTTTCGAGGAGAGAGGGGATGATGTGGACCAGCCCGAAACACCAAAGAAGGACCCATTACATGTTCCAAATGGTCCAATGACTCGGTCCAAGAAAAAGGCATTGAAAGAGGCATTGAATGCATTGGTTTTGAATGTTTCAACCAAGTCGAATTGAAAGGTCCATTAGAGTATCAAGAGGAGACCCTAGTACATCTTATCCATGTGCAAGAGGGGTCCAACACAACCTTATTTGGGCCATGAGGTGAGGACACCAAAGAAAACAAAAGAATCCTTCTACAACTTGGAAACAACATGGGTGGCTACCTTTTCCTTCTGTTTCTAGGATTAAGGGGCTGCATGGAAGGCTATAAATAAGCCTTGAATCAGTTCTATAATATTTTACTTCCTTCTCTTCTTCTCATGACGTAACATGGATTTAATATTATGGGCTTTGTTTTATTTTGTTAGCTACAGCCCAAGGCTTGTTTGGGCTTAATTAATACTTTGTTTTCAATTAGGATCCAAGGCTTCTTTGGATTAAGTTATGGGCTTTTTAGTTTAGGGTTTTGGGTCAGTTTTGAGTGGACCTAATTTAAGTCCACATAAGGGGTCCATTAGGGTTAACTTTTCAAGAACTATTTAAACTCATGTAAGCCAAAATTTTGGCAGCTTTGATGATAATTACTTCTGAATTTTTTAGTTTTAACGTGCGAGAGTGATTCTTGCATTCTTCGGTTCTTGAACGAACTCGAATCGACTTATCGAAGATTAACGGCTTCGTGGCGTCATTCTACTCAATTCAATAGTGTTGGTGCCTTGGGGCAGGTTTCCATTGTGTCACACTCCTATCAGACCTATTTCGGCTTACCAGGATCAGATCTCAATCTTGATTGTGGGTTGCGTGACCACGAGGCTCGCATCACCACACGCAAAGACACCAATTCCCGGAAAGCCAAGTAAATCAGGTTTGATAGGAGTGTGACACAAAGATAACTTGTACCAAGGCACCAAAGACTATTGGAAACGGAGACCCCCACCCAACGAATATTGATTCGCGAACGAGAAGTATAAGGATGACGCCACGAAGACGGCTTGTTCTTCGATAAGTCGTTTTCAGTTCTTTAGAGAACCAAGGAAGGGAGATTATCCCACCAACACACAATAAGTACAACAAAGAAGTTTATTGATCTGAAAATTGCATAACCTTACATGTTTGGTTATGCCTTTATTTATATTGAATCTAGACTTAAAGAAACCCTAATGGACCCCCCCTTAGGTGGACTTATATGAAGCCCTCTTACAATTGACCCAAATAAGTAATAATAACCCAAAAACTAAGAAGAAAATAATAAAAATAATAAAAATCTGAAAATTATCATGCTAAATATGCTAAAATCAGATTTGTCACCCTTAAGGAAAAATCTGATTTGGAAAATTTGTATTGTTGCCCCCCTTTGATGTCCTTGATTACCTTGGATTTCCTTGTTTAACTTGGACAAATAAGAAAACAAACTTCCTTCTTTGTTGCTGATTTAATTACTTTGCTTTCTAAGTTAGGAAAAGCATTAAATAGTCCTCCCCTCTTTAGGAATAAGATATGGCCAACTTCCTTACTTAATTAGGAGAATAAATTGTTGACTTTTTATCCTTGTATCATTAGGAAAAATAACAAGCCTAACAAGGCTGGTATTGGGCCGGACACATCAACCCCTTGTTCCACACGAATTGGGCTCTTCTTGGACCTGAACTAGATGAATTAAACGTTGTCCTTCATGCTCCTTAAATGTCTCAAGCCCCTCTAGGTCCATTTTGCTCCATATGTTCCGAACAAGCCCATTCAATGCTTCTTTAAGCTTCTTTGCCCTAGCTCTTGTGATTGGCCCAATTGGCACCTCCAATGGGTCGTTGGAATGATTACACTTGGTGTTGGGCTGATCCGCATCATCATTGAATTCATGGATTACGCACTGATTTGGTGGGATCATAATGTGACTAGTAGGAGGAGTAGTGGAGAACGACCAGTAGCATCGTGGGAGGAAATGGTCACGCAACCCGATGGCCTATGGCCTCATCCTCAAAACCACCATCACCAATATCATCAACGGCCTCCTCAAAATCTTCAAAATCAGCCCACCTTGGCCTTTCAGCCCTACTGCCATTGTTTGCTTTCGGTTCAGCCCCAAGCTTCCTCACATTTTGGGTGCTTGTACCAGCCTCGTTACCACATTTCTCCACCCTATCAAGTCTGTTGCACACATTTTCCATCACAAAATTCATCCTCTCCATCATCTGTGTCATGGCTTGCATTTGGAATGTAAGTTCTCCCTCGGGATGGGGTGGTGTGTTGTTTTGATCTGACATGATAGTACCTGCAAAAATTGGTTAGTGGTAAAAAAAATTGTCCTCACATCACTCGTGTTTCGCTCAAACACTCTTAATATCCTCACACGCATACACTTCTCGTCTCACCTTCTTGCGGTTCTTGCGAAACTGAAACCAACACCAAATAGAACCAACTTGCCAGCGCAATCCAAATATATATATGACTCAAGAAGCAATAAAAACTAGAAAACAAGCAAAACGAAACTGCGATGATAGTCTCGCGAGTAGCAAGCGAGTCTATCCGAAATATGAACAAAACTGAAGACTCGAATAAAAACAAAAACAAAAAATATGCAAAATGATGAATCAACACCCAAATATGTTGGATATGATGAAAATAAGCTGCAATAAATGAAAACAACAAAAGCAAGCGAATTTTAAAAGTTGACGCAAAACAGACTCGTTTACGACGAGTTAAGTCCGAATCTGGAACCTAAAGTAAATGATGTCCAATTGAGTTAAAATTTTAGATATAGTGCGATATCAACCCAAATAGACAGAATATAAAGTTTGAGCAATTTATGATAAGGTTTGATATACTGACGCAAAAACGTTATGAATCAGACCTGATTAGACCCGAATTTGAAACCCAAAGCAAACGATATCCAATTGACCCCAAATTTTATATGTGGTGCTATTAGGACCCCAGTAATTAGAGTATCAACTTTGAACTAATTCCAAGTTGATTTGATCCAATTTTCTCTTGTTTAGTTTTCTGCGGCAGAATCCAATAAACGTCTTTTTGAACGATTTTTTTTTGCTTTTCTCTTTTCTCTCTCTTTTTTTGTTTTTGATGCTACTGATATATTTTGAACAATAACAGAATGAAATAACAATTTTTTTTATATGCCGCAAATTCATGGAGAAGAAGAAATTGGATCCTAAGGAATTTTTTTTTGCGGAATCAACAAGAAATGAAAATTTCAGAAGGATATAACCTGATTAATGGAGCCAAGCTCTGATACCAAATTATGCGAGCCTCGTGACCACATGGTCACGCAACCCACACGCAAAGACACCAATTCCCGGAAAGCCAAGTAAATCAGGTTTGATAGGAGTGTGACACAAAGATAACTTGTACCTAGGCACCAAGACCTATTGGAAACGGAGACCCCACCCAACGAATATTGATTCGCGAACGAGAAGTATAAGGATGATGCCACGAAGACAGTTGTTCTTCGATAAGTCATTTTCAGTTCTTTAAAGAACCAAGGAAGGGAGATTATCCCACCAACACACAATAAGTGCAGCAAAGAAGTTTATTGATCTGAAAATTGCGTAACCTTACATGTTTGGTTATGCCTTTATTTATCCTGAATCTAGACTTAAAGAAACCCTAATGGACCCCCCTTAGGTGGACTTATATGAAGCCCTCTTACAATTGACCCAAATAAGTAATAATAACCCAAAAACTAAGAAGAAAATAATAAAAATAATAAAAATCTGAAAATTAGCATGCTAAATATGCTAAAATCAGATTTGTCACCCTTAAGAAGTCTTAAATAAACTAGGAAAAATCTGATTTGGAAAATTTGTGTTGCTGCTCCCCCTTGATGTCCTTGATTAGCTTGGATTTCCTTGTTTAACTTGGACAAATAAGAAAACAAATTTCCTCATTTGTTACTGATTTAATTACTTTCCTTCCTAAGTTAGGAAAAGCATTAAATAGTCCTCCCCTCTTTAGGAATAAGATATGGCCAACTTCCTTACTTAATTAGGAGAATAAATTGCTGACTTTTTATCATTGTATCATTAGGAAAAATAACAAGCCTAACAAGGCCGGTATTGGGCCGTACACATCAACCCCTTGTTCCACACGAATTGGGCTCTTCTTGGACCCGAACTAGATGAATTAAAGGTTTTCCTTCATGCTCCTTAAATGTCTCAAGCCCCTCTAGGTCCATTTTGCTCCATATGTTCTGAACAAGCCCATTCAATGCTTCTTTAAGCTTCTTTGCCCTAGCTCTTGTGATTGGCCCAATTGGCACCTCCAATGAGTCGTTGGCATAATTACGCTTGGTGTTGGGCTGATCCGTATCACTAGTACATCTTATCCATGTGCAAGAGGGGTCCAATACAACCTTATTTGGGCCATGAGGTGAGGACAACAAAGGAAACAAAAGATGATGCATTCCTTGAAGACATCCTTAGCGGATTACTATCATTACAGGGGATTAAACATCAAATTGACCTTGTACCGGAGCTTCGATTCCTAATCGTCCAAACTATAGAAGCAATCCTGAAGAGACAAAGGAGCTTTAAAGGCAAGTAAATGAGTTGATAATGAAAGGATACATTTGTGAGAGCATGAGCCCTTGTGTTGTACTAGTGTTACTTATGCCAGAAAAGGATGGAGCTTGGAGAATGTGTGTTGACTGTCTCGCCGTCAACAATATAACAGTAAAGTATTGACATCATATCCCTATGCTTGATGACATGTTGGATGAATTGTATGAAGCATGTATTTTCTCTAAAATTGACTTAAAAAAGATACCATGAGATTAGGATGAAAGAAGGTGATGAATGGAAAACAACATTTAAGACTAAACATGGTTTGTATAAATGGTTAGTCATGCCGTTTGGGCTTACAAATGCACCTAGCACGTTTATGAGATTAATGAATAATGTTTTGCGTGCATTCATTAGTAAATTTATGGTTGTGTACGTTGATGACATCCTAATTTATAGCAAGAACTTGAACGAGCATCTTGATCATTTGCGTAGTGTACTTAGTGTATTACTAATGAGAAACTATATGCTAATGTCACTGTAAGTGTACTTTTTGCATCGAGAAAACTTGTGTTTCTTGGATATGTAGTAATTGTGCAGGGTATTGAGATGGATAAAGGAAGATTAAGGTGATCCAGGATTTGCCTACACCTAAATCTGTGACTAAGGTAATGAGTTTTCTTTTATAGAAGGTTTGTGAAGGACTTTAGTGCTATTGCAAAGACCTTTAACTGAAATTGTGAAAAAGTATGTAGGATTTAAATGGAATGATGAACAAGATAAAGTTTTTAATTTATTAAAGGAAAAACTTTGTTCAAGACTGCTTTAGCTTTGCCAGACTTTACAAAAGCTTTTGAAGTTGAATGTGATGCTTCAGGTATAGGTATAAAAATTGTGTTAATGTAGCATAGGAGGCCCATTGCATATTTCAGTGAGAAACTTAATGGGGCAGCCTTGAATTACCCTACATAAAACAAGGAGCTATATGCCTTTTTAAGAACTTTAGAGACGTGGCAGCATTACATGTGGCCCAAGGAGTTTGTGCCGCAACTTCGTTGTGTGAGTGATGAGATATTCTCCGTTCTTTGGTTCTTTAAAGAATTGAAACGACTTATCGAAAAACAACTAACTTCATGGCATCATCCTTATACTTCTCGTTTGCGAATTAATATTCGTTGGGTGGGGGTTTCCGTTTCCAATAGTGCTGGTGCCTTGGTACAAGTTATCTTTGTGTTACACTACTATCAAACCTAATTTACCTGGCTTTCCAAGAATTTGATGTCTTTGCGTGTGGGTTGCATGACTACGTGATCACGAGGTTCGCATCACTATAAATTGTCGTCACTATAAGTCCCTTGTAGACGAGGAGAAAATCTGATCTGATCTGAATTCCTTTATTGACGCCCCTTTAGTTCCCTAATTAGCTTGGATTTCATTATATAAGTTAGACAAATAATAAAGCCAATTTCCCAATCTGTTGCTGATTTAATTACTTTCCATGCTTGTTTAGGAAAATAAATTACTGACTTTCTATCCTTGTAACATTAAGAAAAAAACAAGCCTAACAAGGATGTTATGGTGCTAGACATATCAACGCTTTGATCCACATGAATTGGGCTCTTCTTGGACTTGGATTAGATTAATTAAAAGCTCTCTTTCATGCTCCATGGGAGTCTCAAGCTCCTTTAGGTCCATCTTGCTCCATATGTTCTGAATAAGCCCATTCAATGTCTCTTTAAGCTTCTTTGCCCTACCTCTTGTAATTGCCCACTTGGAACCTCCAATGGGTCTTTGATATGATTAAGCTTGGTGTTGGGCTAATCCTTATCACCTTCTCTTGATGCTCCAATAGACCCTTCAAATTTGACTTAGTTGAAATCCTTAAAACCATGCATTCAATGCCTTTGTCTTGGACCAAGTCATTGGCCCATTTGAAATATGTAATTGGTTCTTAATGGTGTTTTTGGGTTGATACACATCATAATGAATGCCTTTTTGTTCAAGTTTCCACAAACAGTGTCACGAATGAAGTCATTGAAAACTTCAAACATAAAATAGACTTTCCTATATAACGAGCTCTAAGCCTTTGTTGATCTTGCAAAAGAAGTCTCTCGTGGAATGAGGGACACTCTAATGCTTAAGTCAATATTGATTGTTTATTGATCTAAGGATAATCAAGTAAAAATTATAAAAAGAAGTCTTCTTTCTTTATTGGGTAATTTTTAAAATCATGAGCTTCGACGATTTATTCTTATAGAAGTTTTCTACCGCTCTCTTTTTCCATGGTGATAGTCCAAGGCGGCAAGGCAAGTGGTTGTTCTTTTCTAAGAATACAATTAGAGATAGTAAGACATGTGTCATGGCGAGCTTTCGTTGGTTTGGAGAACGGGGCTTGATTTATCGTGTTTCTCCTCCAATAAAAGTGTTGGCGAAAAGACGAGTAGAATTTATAGGATTGTGTGCAAAAAAGCAAAAGAATTTATAGAATTTTAAATTGAAATAATCGAGTGAAGAATTCAAGCCCCAACGTAAAACAACTCCTTTAGACGGAGAGTGGTGCTGTCAGAGCTATATCGACCCCGTCAAATGTTGGATCTTCCTTATTTTTTAGTATGTTGTTCGTCAAACCCTGCTCTAAATCATGATCGAACGGATCGTCGTTACAATGAACGAGTTGGGAGATATGGCCTCACAATATTTCTGCACTTCTGCATTTTAGATCTTGAAATATGGAGAAGGAGAGCGATTCTGCAGATTGAGCGGGTCTTTTTCCCGGGTCTTCCTATGTCGCTTATGGACATGAAGGTTTCAGTTAAGTAACTCATGGTGAACCTTTCTTCCTTTTTTTTCTCTTATTCGTTCGTGAATAGAGTTGAATCTTGTTGCATCTATTTATAATATAATCTTGTTTCTACTAGCTTAGGTTGGTTATTAGTTCTCCTTAGACTCGATTTCTCTCCTTATAATTTTGTTTTCTCTAGTCTTTGTGTGCTGCAATAATTGGGTCTTTGTGTTCTGCTATGGAATCTGATGTGGACTAGCCTAGAAACACCAAAGAAAGACCCATTACAGGTTCCAAATGGTCTAATGACTCGATCCAAGACAAAGACATTGAAAAAGGCATTGAATGCATTGGTTTTGAATGTTTCAACCAAGTCAGAATTGAAAGGTCCAGTTTATGGTTTCCCTAACGAATCTAGTGAGGTTTCAGTTTATGGTCGGTGGCTAGCCTGTAGCCATCTGTTGTTTTATATTTCTGTTATCATTGTAAATCTGGGGTATGCCCCTTATAATGTTTGTATCTTCTTCTTTTAATGCATACGTCAACTTACCAAAAAAAAAGAATTGAAAGGTCCATTAGAGTATCAAGAGGAGACCCTGGTTGATGCGAACCTCGTGATCACATAGTCACGCAACCCACACGCAAAGACACCAATTCCCGAAAAGCCAAGTAAATCGGGTTTGATAGGAGTGTGACGAAAGATAACTTGTACCTAGGCACCAGCACTATTGGAAACAGAGACCCCCACCCAACGAATATTGATTCGCGAACGAGAAGTATAAGAATGACGCCACGAAGACAGTTGTTCTTCGATAAGTCGTTTTCAGTTCTTTAGAGAACCAAGGAAGGGAGATTGTCCCACCAACACACACTAAGTGCAGCAAAGAAGTTTATTGGTCTGAAAATTATGTAACCTTACATGTTTGGTTATGCCTTTATTTATACAGACTCTAGACTTAAAGAAACCCTAATGGACCACCCCTTAGGTGGACTTATATCAAGCCCACTTACAATTGACCCAAATAAGTAATAATAACCCAAAAACTAAGAAGAAAATAATAAAAATAATAAAAATCCGAAAATTATCATGCTAAATATGCTAGAATCAGATTTGTCACCCTTAAGAAGTCTTAAATAAACTAGGAAAAATCTGATTTGGAAAATTTGTGTTGCTGCCCCCCTTGATGTCCTTGATTAGCTTGGATTTCCTTGTTTAACTTGGACAAATAAGAAAACAAATTTTCTCATTTGTTACTAATTTAATTACTTTCCTTCCTAAGTTAGGAAAAGCATTAAATAATCCTCCCCTCTTTAGGAATAAGATATGGCCAACTTCCTTACTTAATTAGGAGAATAAATTGCTGACTTTTTATCATTGTATCATTAGGAAAAATAACAAGCCTAACAAGGTTGGTATTGGGCCAGACACATCAACCCCTTGTTCCACACGAATTGGGCTCTTCTTGGACCTGAACTAGATGAATTAAACGTTGTCCTTCATGCTCCTTAAATGTCTCAAGCCCCTCTAGGTCCATTTTGCTCCATATGTTCCCGAACAAGCCCATTCAATGCTTCTTTAAGCTTCTTTGCCCTAGCTCTTGTGATTGGCCCAATTGGCACCTCCAATGGGTCGTTGGCATGATTACGCTTGGTGTTGGGCTGATCCGCATCACTAGTACATCTTATCCATGTGCAAGAGGGGTCCAATACAACCTTATATGGGCCATGAGGTGAGGACAACAAAGGAAACAAAAGAATCCTACTACAACTTGGAAACAAGATGGGTGGCTACCTTTTCCTTTTGTTTCTAGGATTAAGGCTATACGATGCGAACCTCGTGATCACGTAGTCACGCAACTCTCACGCAAAGACACCAATTCCCGGAAAGCCAAGTAAATCAGGTTTGATAGGAGTGTGACACAAAGTTAACTTGTACCTAGGCACCAGCACTATTGGAAACGAAAAACCCTACCCTATGAATACTGATTCGCGAATGAGAAGTATAAGGATGACGCCACGAAGCCAGTTGTTCTTCGATAAGTCATTTTGAGTTCTTTAGAGAACCATGGAAGGGAGATTATCTCACCAACACACACACACACACACAAAGTGCGGCAAACAAGAAGTTTTATTAATCTGAATTGTCTAACTTACATGTGTGGTTATGCCTTTATTTATACTAACTCTAGACTTAAATAAACCCTACTAGACCCCTTTAGGTGGACTTATACGATGCCCGCTTACAATTGACCCAAATAAGTAATGATAACCCAAAGACTAAGAAGAAAATAATACAAATCCAAAAATTACCATCCTAAATATGCTAGAATCGGATTTGTCACCATTAAGAATCCCAAATAGACTAGGAAATCTATTTGAAGGTAGAATTTATTCTGAAGTCTTCTTTCCCTTTTGTAGCTAGGATGAATATGGAATCCTTGTAAGAAAAGGATTCTGAAACATTTATGAATCTTTGCCACACATGAAAACTATGTTGTAGCCCATTAAAGATCTTTGGAGAATTAGGAGATTTCCAAAATAAGCTGCCACATCCTTTTAGGAAAATAATCCTAGCCAAATAGAAAGTCTACAAGTCAAAAGGAACTAAATAACAAAATTCATACAGCCTCTGTTAACCCGTATTGCGGTGCCTTCCCGAACTTTGATTGATCTGAAATTTGAACCGAAGGTAGGACAACATGTCAGGAGACTCCACGTAAAATTTCAGCCCGATCTAACGGTCAGATTTATGACTGTTTCCATAAAACTAGATAGGTGCACTTTTTACGTCAAAATCCGAATTTGACCTTGCCTGAATCATATCATTCCTTCTCTCTTCAAGATGATTCATCCTCGAACCACAAATAAGTTGAATGGACAATTCTTTAGCCTCATTCTGAAGCCTTTGGAGTTCTTTTCTTGCCAACAATCGTCGCCAACAGCTTGTTGAGCATTGACTGCTGAGCATCTCCCCTAGAATACGAGATAGACTCTTGGATTTTTTTTTTAGAGCACTAATCTCTTTATTTCTCTCCCTTTGATACCACCTCTCCTTTTGAATCCTCATTTTCTTTTGCCATAACACCTCATCAAAATACATTAAATCCCTTTGGTTTCTAGGCTACCAAAAAACTTCCCGATGACCTATGGTCTCATCCTTAAAACCACCATCACCAATATCATCAACGTCCTCCCCAAAATCCGCATAATCAACCCACCTTGGCCTTTCAGCCCCACTGTCATTGTTTGATTTCGGTTCAGCCCCAACCTTTCTCACGTCTTGGGTACATGTTCCAGCCATGATACCAAGTTTTCCCACCTTCTCAAGTCTGTCACACACGTTCCCCATCATGAAATTCATTCTTTCCATCATCTTCGTCATGGCTTGCATTTGGAATTTAAATTCTACATCGTGAGGGGTGGTGTGTTGTTTTGATCTCGACATGATAGTACTTGCAAAAATTGGTTGGTGGTAAAACAAAATCCTCACATCGCTCGTGTTTCGCTCAAACACTCTTAATATCCTCACACACTCACACCTGTCGTCTTACATTCTTGCGCAACTGAAACCAATATCAAATAGAACCAACTTGCAGCGCAATCCAAATATATATATATATATATATATATGTCTCAAGAGGCAATAAAAACTAGAAAACAAGCAAAACAAAACTGCGATGATAGTCTCGTGAGTAGCAAGCGAGTCTATCCGAAATACAAACGAAACTGAAGACTCGAATAAAAACAGTAATGAAATATGCAAAAAATGATGAAACAGAACCCACATATGTTGGATACATTGAAAATATACTGCAGGAAATGAAAACAACAGAAAGAAAGCGAATTTCAAAAGTTGACGCAAAACAGACTCGTTTACGAATAGTTAAGTCTGAATCTGGAACCTAAAGTAAATGATATCCAATTGCGCTACAATTTCAGATATAGTGCGATATCAACCCAAATATCCAGAATATAAAATTCGAGTATCAAATTCGAGCTAATTCCGAGTTGATTTGGTCCAATCTTCCTTTGTTAAGTTTTCTGCGGCAGAAACCAATAAACATATTTTTGAACAATTTTTTTTTATGCTACTGATATATTTTGGACTGTAACCAAACAAAATAACTAATTTTTTTTATTTGCTGCAAAATCAAGGAGAAGATGAAAATTAGAAACTAAGGAATTTTTGCTGAAACAACAAGAAACGAAAATTTTAGAAGGATATAACCTGATTAGTGGAGCCAAGCTCTGATACCAAATGATGCGAACCTCGTGGTCATGTGGTCACGCAACCCTCACGCAAAGACACCAATTCCCAGAAAGCCAAGTAAATCAGGTTTGATAGGAGTGTGACACAAAGATAACTTGTACCTAGACACCAGCACTTTTGGAAACAGAAACCCCTACCCTATGAATACTGATTCGCGAATGAGAAGTATAAGGATGACGCCACGAAGCCAGTTATTCTTCGATAAGTTATTTTGAGTTCTTTAGAGAACCATGAAAGGGAGATTATCTCACCAACACACACACACACACACAAAGTGCGGCAAACAAGTTTTATTAATCTAAATTGTCTAACTTACATGTCTGGTTATGCCTTTATTTATGCTAACTCTAGACTTAAATAAACCCTAATGGACTCCCCTTAGGTGGACTTATACGTGATCACGAGGTTCGCATCAGTTGGTATCAGAGCTAGTGATGTGCATCATGGGAATTATAATCCATCATGTAAAGTTAAATCTAATATTCAAAAGGATTCAGATGGTCCAATGACAAGAGCGAGAGCGAAACAACTACAAAGGGCCTTGACGAGTTAAATTGGAATGATTGAAGCTGCGTTAGAGTTAAAAATTAGCAATCAATTTAAAATTGGTTCAAGTGTGCTTATTTGCCTACAATTGGAACTTAGAGATGGGAAAAGCCCTTAATGGTTCTTTTGATGTCGGGCTACTTGAATTTGGGTTGATAATGCAAATAAGTGAAGGAATTGTTGATGTTTACGGTCAGAACAGTAAATGAATTTGAACCCGAATTTGAAGTCATCTATTGCATGTGAAAACAAGACTAATCTAGGTGGATTTCAAGTTCAGAACGTGATCTTTGTAGATTGTCCAACCATGATTGCATTGGACTTTTGTGCAAGAAGTTATAACCATTTTAAATTTGGTATGTTTATGTTTCAATTAAAGTCAGAAAATATGTGCTAGTTAAATTTGTCTAGTTATTTTGTCAAAGTCTAATTTTTGAGCTTGACTTCTGCCATGCTGAATTTTTCCTAACTTTGGAGGGATGTTCCAATTATAAATATAGTATCAGAATATGTAATAAAGGACTTTTGGCCAAGATTTGAAACTTAATTCATAGAATTAAGAGTTGTTCTTCCAAATTGATTTTTGTGAAGAACCCTACCTGACTTATCACTCTTCAATCACAAAGAGTGTGGCGTCGAAATCCTAGATTGATCTTTGTGGCGTCCAGATTGACTTATCAAAGTATCATTCTAGTCTATCTTCCATCTTATATACCTTGAAATTACTATAATCCAGCCTAAACACCAAAAGAAAGACAACACAACCAGACCCATCCTTCATCCATTTTCATTAGATTCATTGTTGCCGATTTTTGAATCATTCACGGCACATCAAGAGAGGACAAAAAAGGCTCCAATGAAGATATACAAAATAGAACGGCCGCAACTTTCATCCAAAGTTGTTGGCGACGATTGTTGGCAAGAAAAGAACTCCAAAGGCTTCAAAAAGAGGCTAAGGAATTGTCCAAAATAACTTGTTGGTGATTCAAGGATGAATCATCTTGAAGAGAAAGGGAATGATTCGATTCATGCAAGGTCAAATTCGGATTTTGACGTAAAAAGTGCACCTATCCAGTTTTACAGCAACAGTCATAATTCTCAATCCGACCGTTGGATCAAGTTGACATTTTACGTGGAGTCTCCTGACATGCTGTCCTACCTTGATTTAAAATTTCAGGTCAATCGGACTTTCTGAAGGCATCGAAACACAGGTCAACAGAGGCTGTATGAATTTTGTTATTTATTTCCTTTTGACTTGTGGATTTCCTATTTGGCTAGGATTCTTTTCCTAAAAGGATATGGCAGCTTATTTTAGGAATCTCCTAATTCTCCAAAGATCTTTAATGGGCTGCAACATAGTTTCTATGTGTGGCAAGGATTCGTAAATGTTCAGAATCCTTTCTTACAAGGATTCCTTATTCAACCTAGCTACAAAAAGGAAAGAAGACTTCAGAATAAATTCTACCTTCAGATCAGATTTCCTAGTCTATTTGGGACTTCTTAATGGTGACAAATTTGATTCTAGCATATTTAGGATGGTAATTTTTGGATTTTTATTATTTTCTTCTTAGTTTTTGGGTTATTATTACTTATTTGGGTTAATTGTATGTGGGCTTAAAATAAGTCCACCTAAGGGGGGTCCATTAGAGTTTATTTAAGTCTAGAGTTAGTATAAATAAAGGCATAGACATGTAAGTTAGACAATTCAGATTAATAAAACTTCTTGTTTGCCGCACTTTGTGTGTGTGTGTTGGTGAGATAATCTCCCTTCCATGGTTCTCTAAAGAACTGAAAAACAACTTATCGAAGAACAACTGTCTTCGTGGCGTCATCTTTATACTTCTCGTTCGCGAATCAATATTCGTTGGGTGGGAGTCTCCATTTCCAATAGTACTGGTGCCTAGGTACAAGTTATCTTTGTGTCACACTCCTATCAAACCTGATTTACTTGGCTTTCTGGGAATTGGTGTCTTTGCGTGTGGGTTGTGTGACCATGTGATCACAAGGTTCGCATCAATCAGACTCGGCTAGAACCCAAACCACTACAACCCATTTGGCCACCCATCCAAACACAAACAAATATTTACCCAACACTCCAAACAAATCAAACCATTCGACCACAAAAAACACCCAAATCTGGTCGAGAGTGGAGGTAAGACAAGAGGAGTGAAGAAAGTCAGGAAGGGTGATGAGAATTGCGTGGAAAAACTAAAGAAACAACCAAATTTTTATGCTAGAGAGGGTGAGGTCAGATCTGTATTTTTCACTAACAAGCTAATGATTTTACTTGTGAACAAAGAGGCTTACTTTAATACTAATGATCTTGATCATATTGTACCTACTGTTGCTATTTCTTTATTGCAGGAGTTTGATGATGTGTTCCCCGATGATACTCCTAGCGGATTACCACCATTGAGGGGTATATAGCATCATATTGATTTCATACCCGGAGCTTCAATTCCTAACCGACCAGCCTATAGTAGCAATCCCGAGGAGACGAAGGAGCTTCAAAGGCAAGTTGATGAGCTGATGGAAAAGGGCTACATTCGTGAGAGTATGAGCCTGTTTGCTTTGCCGTGCTACTTGTGCCTAAGAAGGATGGAACATGGAGGATGTGTGTTGATTGTCGAGCCATCAACAACATAACGGTAAAGTATAGACACCCAATTCCTAGGCTCGATGACATGTTAGATGAGTTACATGGATCCTGTATTTTTCTCTAAAATGGACTTGAAAAGTGGGTACCATCAAATTAGGATGAAAAGAAGGTGATGAGTGGAAAACAACATTTAAGACTAAGCATGGTTTGTGTGAATGCTTAGTAATGCCATTTGTACTTACAAATGCACCTAGTATGTTTATGCGTTTTATGAATCATGTGTTGCATGCATTCATAAGTAACTTTGTGGTTGTGTATTTTGATGACATTCTGATCTATAGCAAGAACTTAACTGAGCAATTTGATCATTTGCGTAATGTACTTAGTGTGTTGCGTAGTGAGAAATTGTATGCTAATCTTAAAAAGTGTGCCTTTTGCATGGAGAAAATTGTGTTTCTTGGCTATGTTGTAACCGCACAGGGTATCGAGATGGATAAGGAGAAAGTTAAGGCCGTCCGGGATTGGCCTACACCCAAATCGGTAAGTGAGGGAAGGAGTTTTCAATGGGTTAGCTGGTTTTTACAGGCGTTTTGTGAAAAATTTCAGTACAATAGCTGCACCCTTGAATGAAGTTGTTAAAAAGTCAGTTGGGTTTAAATGGGGGGAGGAACAAGAATTGGCTTTTGTTCTTTTGAAAGAGAAATTATGTTTTGCACCTGTTTTGGCTTTACCTGATTTTACAAAAGCATTTGAAATAGAATGTGATGCGTCTGGAATGGGAATAGGTGCTGTTTTGATGCAGGATCGGAGACCTATTGCGTATTTTAGTGAGAAGTTAAGTGGAGCGACCTTGAACTATCCCACTTACGACAAAGAACTACATGCATTGGTAAGAGCACTTGAGACATGGCAACATTACTTGTGGCCAAAAGAGTTCGTAATCCATTCGGATCATGAGTCCTTGAAACATCTGAAAGGACAAGTTAAGTTGAATAGGAGGCATGTAAAATGGGTTGAATTCATTGAAACTTTTCCTTACATAATCAAGTATAAGCAAGGCAAAGAGAACATCGTAGCTGATGCAGTTTCCCGCAGGTATGTTCTTTTACACACTATGAATACTAGATTGTTAGGCTTTGAATATGTGAAGGAATTGTATGAGAATGATTCTGACTTTGCCGAGATTTATAACGCATGTGGACATTCGGCTTTTGGTAAGTTTTATTTGATGGATGGTAATTTGTTTAAAGAGAATAGATTGTACAATCCTGCTAGTTCTTTGCGTGAATTGCTTTTTCGTGAAGCACATGGGGGTGGTTTCATGGGTCACTTTGGGGTTGCAAAAACCTTGGATGTATTGCATGAGCATTTCTATTGGCCAAAGATGAAAAGAGATGTGCAACGAATTTGTGAACAGTGCATTGCTTGTAGAAAGGCAAAATCTAGAGTACAACCGCATAGACTATATTACCTGTGCCTACTGAACCTTGGGTAGATATCTCTATGGACTTTGTTTTAGGTTTACCCAGGTCAAAGAAAGGTAGAGACTCTATTTTTGTTGTGGTTGATAGGTTTTCTAAAATGACGCATTTCATTGCATGCATTCCTAAGAGTATAGTGTCAGATCGCAGACTTTTTCTTTAGGGAGATTGTACGTTTGCATGGCATTCCTAAAAGTATAGTGTCAAATCATGATGTTAAGTTCCTTAGCTACTTTTGGAAGACCTTACAGGGAAAGTTGGGAACTAAACTCTTATTTTCGACAACATGTCATCCTCAAACAGATGGACAAACTGAGGTAGTGAATAGAACATTATCCCAACTTTTGCGTGCTATAATTCAAAAGAATTTAAAAAGTTGGGAAGAATGTTTGCCTTTTGTTGAGTTGCTTATAATAGAACTGTGCATTCGACCAGTGGTTTTTTTCCTTTTGAAATTGTTTATGGTTTTAATCCACTAACTCCTATGGACTTAATTCCTTTGCCTTTTGAAGAAATGGTAAGTTTAGATGGTGAAAAAAAGGCAAAGATGGTGAGACAACTCCATAAGGGAGTTCGACTGCAAATAGAGAAAAAGAACAGACTTTACGCTTCTAAAGCAAATAAGGGATGTAAACTGGTTGTTTTCCAACCCGGTGATTAGGTTTGGGTGCACATGCGTAAGGAATGATTTCCTAACCGTAGGAAATCAAAATTACAGTCTCGAGGTGATGGTCCATTTCAGGTTTTAGAGAGCATCAATGACAACGCATACAAAATTGACCTTCCAGGTGAGTATGGTGTTAGTGCTACCTTTAATGTTGCTGATTTTACGTTGTTTGACACACATTTTGATTCGAGGTTGAATCCTTTCGAGGAGAGAGGGGATGATGTGGACTTGTCTAGAACCACCAGCAAGGACCCATTACATGTTCCAAATGGTCCAATGACTCGGTCTAAGACAAAGGCATTGAAAGAGGCATTGAATGCATTGGTTTTGAATGTTTCAACCAAGTCAGAATTGAAAGGTCCATTAGAGTGTCAAGAGGAGACCCTAGTACATCTTATCCATGTGCAAGAGGGGTCCAATACAACCTTATTTGGGCCATGAGGTGAGGACAACAAAGGAAACAAAAGAATCCTACTACAACTTGGAAACAACTTGGGTGGCTACCTTTTCCTTTTGTTTCTAGGATTAAGGGCTGCATGGAAGGCTATATTTTATTAGGGGCAGTTCTATAATATTTTACTTCTTTATCTTCTTCTCATGGCAGAACATGGATTTAATAGTAGGGGCTTTATTTTATTTTGTTAGCTACAGCCCAAGGCTTGTTTGAGCTTAATTAATACTTTGTTTTCGGTTAGGATCCAATGCTTGTTTGAATTAAGTTATGGACTTTTCAGTTTAGGGTTATGGGTCAGTTTTGAGTGGACCTCATATAATTCCACATAAGGGGTCCATTAGGGTTAATTTTTCAAGAGCTATTTAAACTCATGTAAGCCAAAATTTCAGCAGCTTTGATGACAATTACTTCTGAATTTTTCAGTTTTAACGTGTGAGAGTGATTCTTGCATTCTTCAGTTTTTGAACGAACAGAATCTGACTTATCAAAGATTAATTGGCTTCGTGGCGTCATTCTACTCAATCTAATAGTGTTTGGTGCCTTGGGGCAGGTTTCCATTGTGTCACACTCTTATCAGACCTATTTCGGCTTTCCGGGATCAGATCTCAATCTTGATTGTGGGTTGCGTGACCACGTGATCACGAGGTTCGCATCACTAAAACTTTGTCCCTTATCCTTTTTAATGATTTGAGGATGAATCATCTTGAAGAGAGAGGGAATGATATGATCCGGGCAATGAAAATAAAATCAAATTCGGATTATGACGTAAAATGCACAACTGTCAAGTTTCACGGAAATAGTCATAATTCCCAATCCGACCATTGGATCAGGCTGAAATATTATATGAAGTCTCCTGACATATTGTACAACCTTGGGTTAACATTTCAGGTCCATCGGAGTTTGGGAAGGCATCGTAATACTGGTCAACAAAGGCTGATGAATTTTGTAATTTACTTCCTTTTGACTTGTGGACTTCTTATTTGGCGAGGATTATTTTCTTACAAGGATGTGGCAGCTTGTTTTGGGAATATCCTAGCTCTACAATGATATTTAATGGGTTGCAACATAGTTTCCAAGTGTGGCAAGTATTTATAAATGTTTCAAAATTCTTTTCTTACAAGGATTCTTTATTCATCCTAGCTACAAGAAAAGAATACTTCAAAATTAATTTTACCTTCAGATCAGATTGTCTATTTGAGACTTCTTAAGGGTGACAGATCAGATTTCCTAGTCTATTTAAGACAAATCTGATTCTAGCATATCTAGGATAGTGATTTTCAGATATTTTATTATTTTCTTCTTAGTCTTTGGGTTTGTATTAATTATTTAGGTCAATTATAAGTGGGTCTTATATAAGTCCACCTAAGGGGGGGTCCATTAGGATTTGTTTCAGTCTAGAGTTAGTATAAATAAAGGCATAACTAGACATGTAAGTTACGCAATTCAGATTAATAAAACTTCTTATTTGCCGCACTTGTTGTGTGTTGGTGGGATAATCTCCCTTCCTTGGTTCTCTAAGGAACTAAAAAATAACTTCTCGAAGAACAACTGACTTCAAGGCGTCATCCTTATTCTCATTTGCGAATCAATATTCGTTGGGTGGGGGTTTTCGTTTCCTATGCTGGTGCCTAGGTACAAGTTATCTTTGTGTCACACTCCTATCAAACCTGATTTAGTTGGCTTTCCGGGAATTGGTGTCTTTGCGTGTGGGTTGCTTGACCGCGTGTTCAAGAGGTTCGCATCTGTAGCAGTATTGGAGTCGACAAACCTTTGATCTAAGACAGTACATGTAGCCCCCTCCTCTTGCACTATATCTCCTCGTAAACTCTTCAAAACAAGAGGAGAAGTAGGATTTCCATTGTAGAATTACGCACACCAGATGTCGAACAACCATCCTCATTACAATCAGAATTACGCACATCTGATGCCGAATGACTATTCTCACCACTCGCAGAACCCTTATTTCGTTTAACAACTACCTGCCATTGAAACTGATTCTGCTTGTTATCTGTAGATTTAGAGTTAACAACGCCAATTTTCCTCTTTCCCTCTGCCACCACTGAAAGATTATCAACATTATTAATAGAGCATATCGATGTGGTTTGTCCAAAGACATTGCAATTACTGCACTTAAAAGGTATCCATTCATAATCAGCTAAAATTGTTATGAATAACCCATTTGGACAACGTAGGTCGTATTCCTTAACTAGCATATGCGAAACATCTATCTCAACACACACTCTCGCGTAGCTAAGCATTTTACGCAGTAATGTAGTAAGATCAGCATGAAAGGGAACCCTTACACAACTTAACCCCTTAATAGTCCATTACTCAAGACGAACATTATAAAGCTTAACCCATACCGGAACTCTGGCCAAATCATCTTTCAAAAATTGCATGTTTGGTTGCCAACGTTTAAACACCAAAGGTCTGTTTTCCATGTGCCATGGAGCTCTCTCCAAAACATTAGTAGCATGATCAACATGATCAAAAGTGAAGAGAAAGAAACCATTCTCTGATGATTAAACGTTTGATAGATCGTAGGAGCCCCATATTCTTTTTGGCAATAGAATTAACAACGGGATACGATAACTTCTGACCCATATAATGACCGACTAGGGTGGATTGCCAAAGTTCATAGTCATCTTCAAACACATCAAGTGGAGGAGCTACTATCACATGACCATCAACCATAAAGGGGGAGAAAAGTGCGGAGTTACGGCAGACTGTATTCATACCAAGGGTCTTGCTATCTGATTAGTACTTAAAAGTGCATTTTTATCAAGGTTTTATATATCATCATTTTGCACTTGAAGTATCAATAACTCCTTAACTAAAGCATGTTTTATAATAACAAGTCTGATACCATAAGATACCTTTAATTTATGGTAAATGTTCATCTTAAATGTAGGCCTATCACATAATTAAAAGGATTGATTAATGAGTTTAAGTACTGAAAATGAAAGGATAAAGAGAGGGTCAAACTTAGAAAAGAGATGTTGGTTCAGTCCAAACTGGAACACTGTTCGGTCATCGGGTCATATCTGGAGCTGTAGATCTTGGATTTAAGTTTGATTTATATAGATGGAAAGTTAAGACATAGGCCTAAAACTTTCATGAGGAGTCCAAGATTTAAAAGGCCGTTTTCAAGTCCAAATTGCAGCAACAACGGAGAAGTCTGAATCTGTCCTGCAGCCCAGACACTGTTCAGTGTTCAGCCCATATCTCGAGTTCTAGAAGTCCAAATGATCTCAATTTTTTTTCCTGGAAAGTTGAGACAATTTCCTATAACTTTCATGATTCAAGTCTATTTGAATTCTGATGTTAGCAATGACATTTTGTTCAGACAAGAAGATAAAGATTGTTACCAAGTCAAGAGTTGGCCACCCACTCAACAATTAGTCATCAAATCAATAGTTCCAAATTTTGGCCTATAAAAGTAGTCACCCACTCAACAATTAGTCATCAAACCAAACTCCTAAATGCATTTGCCATCCATTTAGGAGTTTGGTTGTTCAAATCAAGATCTTGCTCTTGCTCTCTCTCTCTCTCTCTCTCTCTCTCTTTATATTTTTGTAATGCTTAAGTGTTGCTTTCATTAATATCATGTTTATGCTTTTCATTTTCTTTCCTTTACTTAGTTAACTTGTATCTTATTTATGTTCTGATCGTGTTTATTGATGTGTATCATGGGAATTATAATCCATCTCGTAAAGTTAAATCTAATATGCAAGAGGATTCAGATGGTCCGATGACAAGAGCGAGAGAGAACCAACTACAAAGGGCCTTGACGAGTCAAATTGGAATGATTGAAGCTGCGTCAAAGTTAAAAATGCTCAATCAGTTTGAAATTGGTTCAAGGGTGCTTATTTGCCTACAATTGAAACTTAGAGATGGGAAAAGCCCTTAATGGTTCTTTTGATGCCGGGCTACTTGAATTTGGGTTGATAATGCAAATAAGTGAAGGAATTGATGTTGTTTACGGTCAGAACAGTAAATGAATTTGAACCCGAATTTCAAGTCATCCATTGCATGTGAAAACAAGACTAATCTAGGGAGATTTCTAGTTCAGAACATGATCTTTCTAGATTGTCCAACCATGATTGCATTGGACTTTTTTGCAAGTTATAGCAATTTTAAATTTAGCCTGTTTATGTTTCAATTAAAGTAAGAAAATGTGTGCTAGTTAAATTTGTCTAGTTACTTTGTCAAAGTCTAATTTTTGGGCTTGACTTCTGTCATGTTGAATTTTTCCTAACTTTGGAGGGATGTTCCAATTATAAATATAGTATCAGAATATGTAATAAAACACTTTTATACAAGATTTGAAACTTAATTCACAGAATTAAGAGTTGTTCTTTCAAATTGATTGTGTGAAGAACCCTACCTGATTTATCACTCTTCAATCACAAAGAGTGTGGCGTCGAAATCCTAGATTGATCTTTGTGGCATCCAGATCGACTTATCAAAGTATCATTCTAGTCTATCCTCCATCTTATTTACCTTAAAATCACTATAATCCAACCTAAACACCAAAAGAAAGACAACACAACCAGACCCATCCTTCATCCATTTTCGTCAGATTCATTGTTGTCGATTTTCGAATCATTCATGGCACATCATCTGGTATCAGAGCATCAGTTGCGATCTAAGGCAGGAGCCAAAAATAGAAGAAAGGCTTGTTGGAATTAAGGTTGATAAACTTAATTATGGCTGGAGATAAAGAAGATTTGCCGAGAGGGTTAAGTTTGGAACAGGCACAGGTTATGGGCTTACAACGATCTCATGCTGAGATTTGGGATGAAATGACTGGAATTCATGAACAGTTGAATACCCTTATGCAAATGATGCAAAGAAATAATTTGCAACCCCAACAGAGGCAAGCACTTAGGATGCCACGAAATGATATTATAGAAGCTAACGAAGATCCAAATGGGGATGATGAGGCCGATAATAGGGGCAGACCAAGAAGGCAGAATTATAATCCTCCTAGTGGTCTCAAACTTAAGATTCCACCGTTTAGAGGAAGTAGTTCACCCGAGGAATATTTGGAGTGGATTAAGAAGGTTGAAAAGGTGTTTGAATGGTATGAATATTCTGAAGAAAGGAAGTGCAAGGTTGCAGCACTTGATTTTACGGATTGTGCTCTTTTATGGTGGGAAAACTTAAAGATTCAGAGGAGAAGGGATTGAGATGAGGAGATTACAACGTGGGCAACTATGAAAAGAGTGATGAAGAAGAGATTTGTTCCTAAATACTATAAACATGAGCTATACATCAGACTTCAGACTTTGCGACAAGGATCTTTGAGCGTGGAAGAGTATGTGAAAGAGTTTGAGTTGTTCTGCTGATTCAATGTGAATTGATGGAACCCCAAGAGCAAACAATAGCTAGATTTCTTGGAGGGTTGAGGAAGGATATAGCTAATGTTGTTGAATTACAGCCGTACATCTTCCTTGAGGAAGTTATAAAGCTTGCAACTCGAGTAGAGAGGCAGCAGAAACGAGGAGGTGTCCGAACTGGTGTAACTACGTCAAGCACGACAAGGGTTGTTTCTACACCTACACGAACATGGAGAACACCTAAACGAGATGAGAAGGTGGAGTTTAGTAAGGGGAATACCAGTTCTGATTCTTTGAAGGGAAAGGAGAAGGTGACAGAACCTCAACATCCTAGGAGGTCCCGGGACTCAAGTGCTTCAAGTGCTTAGGACATGGGCACATTGCTTAGGAATGTCCAAATAAAAGGGTGATGATTTTGCATGGGGATCATGGAGATCTGATTAGTGGAGATGAGGTTGAAATTGAAGATGAAGATGAGGTACAAGTGGCTGCATAAGAAGAGGATTTCGAACTAGTGAAGGGAGATTTATTGGTTGTGCAAACGAGATTCAAAGGCAGGTTGGTGAGCTCTTAGAGAAGGGCTATGTGCGAGAATCACTCAGTCCATGTTCCGTACCTACTTTGCTTGTATCGAAGAAAGATAGTACCATGAGGATGTGTATGGACTGCTGTGCTATCAATAAAATAACAGTTAAGTATCGATTTCCTATACCCAGACTTGATGATTTGCTTGATGAGTTGCATGGTGCTTGCATTGTTTTCTAAAGTCGATTTGATGAGTGGTTATCACCAAATTAGAATGAAAGAGGGAGATGAATGGAAAACAACATTTAAAACTAAACAGGGGTTATATGAATGGATGGTAATGCTGTTTAGGTTATCTAATGCGCCTAGTACATTTATGAGGCTTATGAATCATGTTTTGAGGAAGTATATTGGGCTGTTTGTTGTAGTATATTTTGACGATATCCTGGTGTATAGCAAGACCTTTGATGATCATATTATCTTTAGCAGGGGAGTTAAGGTTGATGAGGAGAAAATTGAGGCAATTCGGGACTGGCCAAAACCTGCTAGTATCGCTGATGTGAGGAGTTTTCATGGTTTAGCTTCTTTCTACAGGTAATTTGTGAAAGACTTCAGCTCTATTGTTGCTCCTATGATAGAATGCTTGAAAAAAGGGAACGATTTTAGATGGAGTGAAGATGCGCAAAAAGCTTTTGAGCTAATTAAGGAAAAGTTGTGTACTGCTCCAGTTTTAGCACTTCCAGACTTTGTTAAAACATTTAAAATAGAGTGTGATGCTTCCGGAGTTGGAATTGGGGCTGTCTTGCTGCAAGAAAAGAGCCCGATTGCATTCTTCAGTGAAAAGTTAAATGGAGCACGTTTGAACTACTCTATTTACGACAAGGAGTTCTATGCTTTGATTCGGGCTCTAAAGGTATGGCAACACTACTTGTTGCCTAAAGAATTTGTTATACATACTGATCATGAATCCTTGAAGTATCTTAAGGGGCAAAGCAAGCTGAATCGAAGACATGCTAAATGAGCGTAGTTTATGGAGTCATTTCCTTGTCATAAAGTACAAGAAGGGCAAGTTAATGTGGTTGCTGATGCTCTTTCTAGGAGGTTTGCACTGATCTCTATGTTGAATGCAAGGCTAATGGGTTTTGAACAAGTGAAGGAACAATATTCTAATGATTCCTACTTTGCTAATGTGGTTGCCGAATGTGCAAAGGGAGCTTGTGATGGGCATGAAGGTTACTTGTTCAAAATGGGTCGAATGTGTATTCCTTCAGGTTCATTATGAGAGTTGCTTGTGCGAGAGGCTCATGGTGGTGGTCTTAGTGGTCATTTTGGGAAGAAGAAGACTTATGAGCTGCTGAAAGAACATTTTTTTTGGCCTAGCATGTTACGGGATGTGCACAAGGTGATTGAGAGATGTGCTATTTGCAAGAAAGCTAAGGGTAAAGAGAATGCATATGGACTGTATATGCCATTACCTATTCCAGAGCAACCATGGATGGATGTTAGCATGGACTTTGTACTTGGGTTACCAAGAACACGACTTGGAAAGGATTCAATAATGGTCGTGCTTGATCAATTCTCCAAAATGTCTCATTTCATTCCTTGCAACAAAACTGACGATGCAGTACATGTTGCTGATTTGTTCTTTCAAGAGATTATTTGTTTGCATGGAGTTCCTAAGAGCATTGTCTTTGATCGTGATACAAAGTTCTTAAGCCACTTTTGGAAGACTCTTTGAAGGAAGCTTGGAACGAAGTTACTTTTCATTACGGCATGTCATCCACAAACTGATGGACAAATTGAGGTAGTAAACCGAACTTTATCTTCTTTGTTACGAGCTATCATACATAAGAATTTGAAGAGTTGGGATACTTGTTTGCCTATTGTGGAGTTTGCATATAATCGTAGTGTGCATGGGGCTACAAAATTTTCACCATTTGAGGTTGTGTTTGGCTTTAATCCTTGTGTTCCTATTGATCTTGTTCATATTTCAATTGATGAGAGGACATCTATGGATGGAATTAGAAAGGCAGGATTGATGAAGAAACTACATGTGCAGGTTCGATTATATATTGAGGAGAAAACGACAAAGTATGCTAAACAAGCTAACACGGGGCGGAAAATGGAGATCTTGTTTGGATTCATATTAGTAAGGGCAGATTCCCAAACAAACGTAAGTCCAAGTTGATGCCAAAAGTTGATGGTCCATTTCGGATTATAGAGAAGCTGAAAATGCTCAAAATTGGGACACTACGGCACTTATGAGGCACCGGGTAAAACTCAACCTCATACATCTAATAGAGGCATGTACAACCTTAGGGAAGATCATGACCTCCAAGCCAAATTTGCATCTTTAGCTAGAAAAGTCGAGGCACTTGAATGTAAAAAGAGTGGTCAATTAAAATTTGTTCAAGACATTGTGTGTCAAATCTATGAAACCAATGAACACTCAACTAATGACTGTCCAACTTTACCTTCTTTCAAAGAATGCCTCCATGAACAAGCCCATGCTTTAAACAGTTTCCAAAGGCCTTGTATGATTAGTTTGCGGCAGAATTGAACCTCTAATTAAAACCTCCAGAAGCCGATATCCAAATAAGCCCAAATTTAATATATGGTGCGATATCATCCCCAATAAACAGAATATGAAGTTTCAATTTATTCTAAGGTGGTTTGCTTATGGTTCACTAAGAGTAGTGTTTCTACGACAGAATTGATCCTCGAATTAAAACCTCTAGCAAACAATATCAGAATAAGCTTAAATTTGACATATGATGCAATCTTACCCCCAATAGACTAAATATGACGTTTCAATTGATTCCGAGGTGGTTTGCTTATGGTTCACCAATGAAACCTGCCCTAAGGCACCAACACTATTGGATTGAGTAGAATGACACCATGAAGCCAGTTAATCTTCGATAAGTCAGATTCAGCTTGTTCAAGAATTGAAGAATGCAAGAATCACTGTCACATGTTAAAACTGAAAAATTCAGAAGTAATTATCATCAAAGCTGCCGAAATTTTAGCTTACATGAGTTTAAATAGCTTTTGAAAAATTAACCATAATGGACCCATGTGGACTTATACGAGGTCCACTCAAAACTGACCCATAACCCTAAACTGAAAAGCCAATAACTTAATCCAAACAAGCCTTGGATCCTAACTGAAAACAAAGTATTAATTAAGCTCAAACAAGCCTTGGGCTGTAGCTAACAAAATAAAATAAAGCCCCTACTATTAAATCCATGTTCTGCCATGAGAATAAGAGAAGGAAGTAAAATATTACAGAACTGCCCCTAATAAAATATAGCCTTCCATACAGCCCCTTAATCCTATAAACAAAAGGAAAAGGTAGCCACCCATGTTGTTTCCAAGTTGTAGTAGGATTCTTTTGTTTCCTTTGTTGTCCTCATCTCATGGCCCAAATAAGGTTGTATTGGACCCCTTTTTCACATGGATAAGATGTACTAGGGTCTCCTCTTGATACTCTAATGGACCTTTCAATTCTGACTTGGTTGAAACATTCAAAACCAATGCATTCAATGCCTCTTTCAATGCCTTTGTCTTGGACCGAGTCATTGGACCATTTGGAACATGTAATGGGTCCTTGCTGGTGTTTCTCGACTGGTCCGCATCATCCCCTCTCTCCTCGAAAGGATTCGACCTCGAATCAAAATGTGTCAAACAACGTAAGATCAGCAACATTAAAGGTAACACTAACACCATACTCACCTGGAAGGTCAATTTTGTATGCGTTTTCATTGATTCTCTCTAAAACCTAAAATGGACCATCACCACGAGGCTGTAATTTTTATTTCCTTTGGTTAGGAAATCGTTCCTTACGCATGTGCACCCAAACCTAATCACCGGGTTGAAAAACAACCAGTTTATGTCCCTTATTTGCTTTAGAAGCGTAAAGTCTGTTCTTTTTCTCTATTTGCAGTCAAACTCCCTTATGGAGTTGTCTCACCATCTTTGCCTTCTTCTCACCATCTAAACTTACCCTTTCTTCAAAAGGCAAAGGAATTAAGTCCATAGGAGTTAGTGGATTAAAACCATAAACAATTTCAAAAGGAAAAAAACCAATGGTCAAATGCACAGTTCTATTATAAGAAAAATCAACAAAAAGCAAAGGAATTAAGTCCATAGAAGTTAGTGGATTAAAACCATAAACAATTTCAAAAGGAAAAAAACCAATGGTCGAATGCACAGTTCTATTATAAGCAAACTCAACAAAAGGCTAACATTCTTCCCAACTTTTTAAATTCTTTTGAATTATAGCACGCAAAAGTTGAGATAATGTTCTATTCACTACCTCAGTTTGTCCATCTGTTTAAAGATGACATGTTGTCGAAAATAAGAGTTTAGTTCCCAACTTTCCCCGTAAGGTCTTCCAAAAGTAGCTAAGGAACTTAACATCATGATCTGACACTATACTCTTAGGAATGCCATGCAAACGTACAATCTCCCTAAAGAACAAGTATGCGAGATGAGATGCATCATCCGTTTTATTGCATGCAATGAAATGCGCCATTTTAGAAAACCTATCAACCACAACAAAAATAGAGTCTCTACCTTTCTTTGACCTGGGTAAACCTAAAACAAAGTCCATAGAGATATCTACCCAAGGTTTAGTAGGCACAGGTAATGGTGTATATAGTCCATGCGGTTATACTCTAGATTTTGCCTTTCTACAAGCAATGCATTGTTCACAAATTCGTTGCACATCTCTTTTCATCTTTGGCCAATAGAAATGCTCATGCAATACATTCAAGGTTTTCGCAACCCCAAAGTGACCTATTAAACCACCCCATGTGCTTCACGAACAAGCAATTCACGCAAAGAACTAGCAAGAACACACAATCTATTCTCTTTGAACAAATAACCATCCATCAAATAAAACTTACCAGAAGCCGAATGTCCACATGCGTTATAAATCTCGGCAAAGTCAGAATCATTATCATACAATTCATTCACATATTCAAAGCCTAACAATCTAGTATTCATAGTGTGTAAAAGAACATACCACGCGAAAGTGCATCAGCTACGATGTTCTCTTTGCCTTGCTTATACTTGATTACGTAAGGAAAAGTTTCAATGAATTCAACCCCTTTTACATGCCTCCTATTCAACTTAACTTGTCCTTTCAGATGTTTCAAGGACTCATGATCCAAATGGATTACGAACTCTTTTGGCCACAAGTAATGCTGCCATGTCTCAAGTGCTCTTACCAATGCATGTAGTTCTTTGTCGTAAGTGGGATAGTTCAAGGTCGCTCCACTTAACTTCTCACTAAAATACACAATAGGTCTCCGATCCTGCATCAAAACAGCACCTATTCCCATTCCAGACGCATCACATTCTATTTCAAATGCTTTCGTAAAGTCAGGTAAAGCCAAAACAGGTGCAAAACATAATTTCTCTTTCAAAAGAACAAAAACCAATTCTTGTTCCTCCCCCTATTTAAACCCAACTGACTTTTTAACAACTTCATTCAAGGGTGTAACTATTGTACTGAAAATTTTCACAAAACGCCTGTAAAAACTAGCTAACCCATGAAAACTCCTTACCTCACTTACCGATTTGGGTGTAGGCCAATCCCGAACGGCCTTAACTTTCTCCTCATCTATCTCGATACCCTGTGCAGTTACAACATAGTCAAGAAACACAATTTTCTCCATGCAAAAGGCACACTTTTTAAGATTAGCATACAATTTCTCACTACGCAACACACTAAGTACATTACGCAAATGATCAAGATGCTTAGTTAAGTTCTTACTATAGATCAGAATTTCATCAAAATACACAACCACAAAGTTACCTATGAATGCACGCAACACATGATTCATTAAACGCATAAACGTACTAGGTGCATTTGTAAGTCCAAACGACATTACTAACCATCCATACAAACCATGCTTAGTCTTAAATATTGTTTTCCACTCATCACCTTCTTTCATTCTAATTTGATGGTACCCACTTTTCAAGTCCATTTTAGAGAAAATACAGGATCCATGTAACTCATCTAACATGTCATCAAGCCTAGGAATGGGGTGTCTATACTTTACCGTTATGTTGTTGATGGCTCGGCAATCAACACACATCCTCCATGTTCCATCCTTCTTAGGCACAAGTAGCATGGGTACAGCACATGGGCTTATACTCTTACGAATGTAGCCCTTTTTCCATCAGCTCATCAACTTGCCTTTGAAGCTCCATCGTCTCCTCGGGATTGCTTCTATAGGCTGGTCGGTTAGGAATTGAAGCTCCGGGTACGAAATCAATCTGATGCTCTATCCCGCTCAATGGTGGTAATCCGCTAGGAGTATCATCGGGGAACACATCATCAAACTCCTGCAACAAAGCAATAGTAACACTAGGCACAATATGATGTGCATCATGGGAATTATAATCCATCTTGGAAAGCTAAATCTAATATGCAAGAGGATTCAGATGGTCCAATGACAAGAGTGAGAGCGAAACAACTACAAAGGGCCTTGATGAGTCAAATTGGAATGATTGAAGCTGCGTCGGAGTTAAAAATTAACAATCGGTTTGAAATTGGTTCAAGGATGTTTATTTTCCTACAATTGGAACTTGGAGATGGGAAAAGCTCTTAATGGTTCTTTTGATGCTGGGCTACTTGAATTTGGGTTGATATGCAAATAAGTGAAGGAATTGATGCTGTTTGTGGTCAGAACAGCAAATGAATTTGAACCCGAATTTGAAGTCATCCAATGGCATGCGAAAACAAGACTAATCTAGGTGGATTTCAAGTTCAGAACGTGTTCTTTCTGGATTGTCCAACCATGATTGCATTGGACTTTTGTGTAAGAAGATATGGTTGTTTTAAATTTGGTCTGTTTATGTTAGAAAGGTCAAAAAACGTGTGCTAGTTAATTTGTCTAGGTTAGTTTGTCAAAGTCTGTTTTGGGCTTGACTTCGCCATGTTGAATTTTTCCTAACTTTGGAGGGATGTTCCAATTATAAATATAGTATCGAATATGTAATAAAGGACTTTTGGCCAAGATTTGAAACTTAATTCACAGAATTAAGAGTTGTTCTTCCAAATTAATTTTGTGAAGAACCCTACCTGACTTATCACTCTTCCAATCACAAAGAGTGTGGCGTCGAAATCCTAGATTGATCTTTGTGGTGTCCAGATCGACTTATCAAAGTATCATTCTAGTCTATCCTCCACCTTATTTACCTGAAATCACTATAATCCAGCCTAAACACCAAAAGAAAGACAACACAACCAGACCCATCCTTCATCCATTTTCGTCGATTCATTGTTGCTGATTTTCGAATCATTCACGGCACATCACAATATGATCAAGATCATTAGTATTAAAGTAAGCCTCTTTGTACACAAGTAAAATCATTGGCTTGTTAGTGAAAAATGCAGATCTGTATGGCAAGAGTTTCATCAATTTTTCTCGTAAACTAAGTTTCGCAGCTACAGTGTACCATGTATGGCAAGAACGGAATGCAAGGATCTTTACTGGAATGTCTAGAACTTCGACTTTGGTCTTTAATCAAATCGAATGTATCATTCGTGATAAGCTTGATTTGATGAGGAATGTCGTACCAACAAATGAAAACAAAAGGATCCAACGAGCTTGGAGGGTGAATAACATAGATTCTTAATTTGTTAGTTAGCTGGTTGTATTGGTTTCCCTAACGAATCTAGTGAGGTTTCAGTTTTATGGTCGGTGGCTAATATGTAGCCATCTGTTGTTTTATGTTTATGTTATCATTGTAAATCTGGGGTATGCCCCTTATAATGTTTGTATCTTTTTCTTTTAATACACACGTCAACTTACCAAAAAAAAAAAAGAAAAATGCAGATCTGACCTCACCCTCTCTAGCATAAAAATTGGGCTGTTTCTTTAGTTTTTCCACACAATTCTCATCACCCTTACTAACTTTCTCCACTCCTCTTGTCTTACCTCCACTCTCGGCCACCTTTGGGTGTTTTTGAGTTGTGGTCGAATGGTGTGATTTGTTTGGAGTGTTGGCTGAATATTTGTTTGTGTTTGGATGGGTGGCCGAATGGGTTGTAGTGGTTTGAGTTCTAGCCAAATCCGATGGTCTTCTCTCTCCTTGTTCCTCACCTTGATTTTCTCTCCCCATCGCCTCATGCTCACTTTTTAGCTTTATTTGATCATCATATACCTGTTTGGGTGTAAGAGGTACAAAGAGTGATGGTGTTACCACCTTTTACAATGATATATCTATTTTTAACCCCATCATGAATTGCCTTCCTATCATATTGCCATGGTCTCCCCAACAAGATGTGACTTGCTTGCATTGGTACCACGTCGCACAGAACTTCATCAACATATTTCCAAATCGAAATTGGAACCACAACCTATTTAGTCACTTTCACTTCACCACTATCATTCAGCCATTGCAATCTATATGGTTTAGCATGCTTAACAGTACACAAATTCAGTTTACTAACAAGGGTGGTACTACAAACATTAAAACAAAAGCGAATATTAGCGAAAACAGTTACTTGACTCCTAGATAACCCAAATATAATAGAAACAAAAAGATTTGGACAAAACTAAACAGTAAGGATCACGTTTTGAAACTTGACACAAATCTAACTGCATACGCAATTTTTACGTAACAGAATTGAAACCCGACCAAACGATCTCGAAATGACCTCAAATTTAATATTTAGTATTATAATACTAAAAAAAAACAAAAATCAATTTATAGGTCGTTCTTTTATGTCTAGGTACCCAAACCCCTTGTATGATCAGTTTGCGGCAGAATTGAACCCCAAATTAAAACCTCCAGAAGCCGATATCAAAATAAGCCCAAATTTAATATATGGTGCGATCCCATCCCCAATACATAGAATATGAAGTTTCAATTTATTCTAAGGTGTTTTGCTTATGGTTCACAAAGAGTAGTGTTTCTCGGGCAGAATTAAGCCTCGAATTAAAACCTCAAGCAACCAATATCAGAATAAGCCCAAATTTGACATATGATGCGATCTCACCCCCAATAGACTGAATATGAAGTTTCAATTGATTCCAAGGTGGTTTGCTTATGGTTCACCAAGAGTTGTGTTTCTGCAGCAAAAAATTGAATGATCCTTCAAATTTCAACTAATCCCTATCTCTCTTTCTTTTTAATATACTGATATGATTAGAGACAGAACAAGATGAAATATAACCTTTTTTTTTTTTTGCTTAGATGACGCAGACACGAAGAACAAGAAGATGGACGCAAACACTGAAAAACTTAAAGGAACACAAAAAAAAATGAAAATAACAGAAGGATATGACCTTGTTTCGGAGCTTAGCTCTGATACTAACTGATACGAACCTCGTGATCACATAGTCATGCAACCCACAATCAAGATTGAGATCTGATCCTGGAAAGCCGAAATAGGTCTCGATAGGAGTGTGACACAATGGAAACCTTGCCCCAAGGCACCAACACTATTGGATTGAGTAGAATGATGCCACGAAGCCAGTTAATCTTCGATAAGTCAGATTCAGTTCGTTCAAGAACTGAAGAATGCAAGAATCACTCTCACACGTTAAAACTGAAAAATTCAGAAGTAACTATCATCAAAGCTGCTGAAATTTAAATAGTTCTTGAAAAGTTAACCCTAATGGACCCCTTATGTGGACTTAAATGAGGTCCACTCAAAACTAACCCAAAACCCTAAACTGAAAAGCCCATAACTTAATCCAAACAAGCCTTGGATCCTAACTAAAAACAAAGTATTAATTAAGCCCAAACAAGCATTGGGCTGTAGCTAACAGAATAAAACAATGCCCATAATATTAAATCCATGTTCTGTCATGAGAAGAAGAGAAGAAAGTAAAATATTATAGAACTGATTCAAGGCTTATTTATAGCCTTCCATGCAGCCCCTTAATCCTAGAAGCAAAAGGAAAAGGTAGCCACCCATATTGTTTCCAAGTTGTAGAAGGATTCTTTTGTTTCATTTGCTGTCCTCACCTCATGGCCCAAATAAGATTTGTTGGACCCCTCTTGCACATGGATAAGATGTACTAGGGTCTCCTCTTGATACTCTAATGGACCTTTCAATTCTGACTTGGTTGAAACATTCAAAACCAATGCATTCAATGCCTCTTTTAATGCCTTTGTCTTGGACCGAGTCATAGGACCATTTGGAACATATAATGGGTCCTTGCTGGTGTTTCTGGGCTGGTCCACATCAGTATCAAAAGGCTGAACCATATTAGTACTGGTTATGCCTTTATTTATACTGACTCTAGACTGAAACAAATCCTAATGGACCCCTTATGCGGACTTATATGATGCCCACTTACAATTAAACCCAGATAATATAAATAAACCATAAACTAAAGAGGAAATAATAATAACAATTATAAACCGAATTTAATATCCTTAGTGGCCCCATTGGCACCTTCAATTGGTCGTTGGGATGATTACGCTTGGTGTTGGGCTGAAGATGTGGCCCCATTGGCACCTTCAATTTATCCTCATCAATGAAGATGTGGGCGGGGACTTCGACTTAATTAAACTTAAAATTCCCACCTCTCAAGGTAAAAACGATCCGGAGATGTATTTGAAGTGGGAGAAAAAGGTGGATTGGGTTTTCGATTGTCGTAGCTATTCGAAGGCGAAGAAGCTGAAAAGATGATATGGATTCGATAAAGCAACAGATTATTAGGGCTGATCGAAGGAGATTCAATATGAGTAAGGAAGAGAAACGGAGGTTACAAGTTTTAAATATTTATGATCATAATGCTTCTATGAGGTTAAATAAAGAGCGCGAGGCGTAATGACTTTCAAAAGTTTATAAAGAAACAAATAAAGAATGTGAAGAGTGGAAAGCTTCAGTTCAGTGCCAAAAGAATGAAAAATGAAAGAGGGCAGCAGTGGTTATAATTCAAAAATATACACGCAAGTGGATGGCAAGACGTGTTTATTTGAAATTATTATCTTTTTTTTTGGGTAAGTTGACGTATGTATTAAAAGAAGGAGATA
The DNA here is from genome assembly GCA_019202695.1 of Populus x sibirica. Taxonomy (NCBI): domain Eukaryota; kingdom Viridiplantae; phylum Streptophyta; class Magnoliopsida; order Malpighiales; family Salicaceae; genus Populus; species Populus x sibirica. The sequence continues at coordinate 2,008 of JAGMVL010002241.1, read as the reverse complement.
CAAAGATTATAAGGGGCATACCCAAGATTTACAATGAGAACAAAACATAAAACAACAGATGGCTACAAGCTAGCCACCGAACGTAAAACTGAGACCTCACTAGATTTGTTAGGGAAACCAATACAACCAGTTAACTATCAAATTAAGAATCTATGTTATTAACCCTCCAAGCTCTTTGGATCCTTTTGTTTTTATTTGTTGGTAGGACGTTCCTCATCAAATCAAGCTTATCGCGAATGATACATTCGATTTGATTAAAGACCAAATTTGAAGTTTTAGACATTCCAAAGAAAGATCCTTGCATTCCGTTCTTGCCATACATGATACACGTAGGCTGCGAAACTCGGCATTTGCGAGAAAAATTGACGAAACTCTTGCCATGCCAAGTGACAAGTGGCCCATCGAATCCATTCATCCCAGCCTTTTGTCATTCTTGGAATGTCGCATCTATCACAAACATCCCACCAGATCACTTTAGTATATGAGCATTCAAAGAACATGTGGTTGTGATCTTCATTGTTGCGGAGACAGAGTGAGCATCTATTGGGACCATGTATACCAAACCGATGAAGTCTATCTTGAGTTGTGAGTTTCTGTTGGACAACCATCCATAGAAGAAACGAATGTCTTGGAACAGCATTCTTGAACCACACAATGTCATGCCATTCAACCATCTGACGATGAATTCTTAGTTGCTCCCAAGCTACTTTGACCGAGAATATGTGATTTAGCGAATCCAACCAAACTATATCATCCTTTGCCCCATCTTAGGATTAGAATTGTTAGGAATAGCTTCTACAATGGGGTGTCAGTCAATAGCTTGGGTGGTAGGAATTTTCCATTCTAAGTTATGAATCAGCACATTCACCTTCGCGTTCTTTTCCATACCTGAATCATAGATGAATCTTTCCCCGTAAGAATTTGCGAGTGGGCTGTGAGGATGCCAATTGTCAAATCATAGAGAGGTTGTCATTCCATCTCCTATGATGTATTTCATCTTCGGCCATGCTAAGGATCTGAGCTTTAGAATCTTTCCCCAAGCCCAAGAGCAATTCTCGGCGTCTTGATTGTCTAGAAATTCCTACCTCGCAATGATTGGATCCGATCCAAGTAGACCAGATTGAGCCATCTAAGTCATTGCACAGGTTCCAAATGTGTTTGAACAAAGCAATCTTGTTCCATTCTCGTTATCCTTTTTATTCCTAGCCCCCCTCCTTTTTTGGAAGACATACCCGATCCCAAGCCACTTTAGCCCCGTAGTTCTCATATCCGAACCCGACCAAAGAAAGGATTTCATAATTTGCTCCATATTTTTAATTACTTGCCCAGGTAAGAGGAAGAGAGATGCCCAATAAACCTGTATGGAAAATAAGACTGAATTAATCAATTGTACCCGTCCTGCATACGAGAGTGTTCTACAAGTCCAATGTCGAACTTTAGAGGTGATTTGATCCACGAGGCCCTTACAATAAATAGCCTTTAGTCTGGACGAGAGAAGAGGTACTCCCAAATATTTCATAGGGAGCTCCCCCTCTCTAAACCCAAGAATACGAATAATTTGTTCCCTCTCAGCATTTAACGCACCGCTCAAGAAGATGTCACTTTTGTTTGGATTTGGATACAGACCTGATAAATCTTGAAACTTTATGAGCACAGTTCTGATCATACGAATTGAGTTTACATCCCCTTTGCTAAAAATCATCAAGTCATCAGCAAAACAAAGATGAGAAATTGTGTCCTTCTTGCATCTCCAATGGAACTTGAATTCTTGGTTGGCACTCATCTTGCGTAATAGCCCCGAAAGGATTTCCATACATAGGACAAACAAATATGGGGACAAGTGGATCACCTTGTCTCAGCCCTCTTCCCCCTTGAAAGTAACCTTCGAGTTCACCATTGACGTTGATAGAGAATTGACATGATGTAACACAAACCATGATCCAATCAATGATTGTTCTAGGGAATCCCATTTCTATTAACGTAGCGTCAACGAAATCCCACCGCACCG
>JAGMVL010000213.1:7500-16586 GCA_019202695.1 Populus x sibirica | reverse complement strand
GAGTCGTTTAGATTATCACGAAGAAGAGCGCGCCCCAAACGGCAAGGCTACGAGGGCGGCGCTCCTAATACTCAATTTCCTTGGCGCGCTTCTCGCGGCAGGGTTCGTTCTGCGGCCGCGCCGAGCGCGAGCGCGTCCCTCACGGCCCGCGAGGGCCCGCGGTAGTGCTTAGGAGCTTGACATGTCATGCCACGGGTTCGCGAGGTGGATTACGCTGGGCGAGGTTTCGACAATGATCCTTCGCGAGGTTCACCTGCGGGAAACCTTGTTACCGACTGTCGCTTCCTCTAAATGATGATGGGTTCGGTGGACTTCTCGCGGCGTCGCCGTGGCTGCGCCCACGTCGCCATGATCGGAACACTTCCGCAGGACCACACAATCGGTAGGACGACGGGCGGTGTGCAAAGCAAAGGGCGAGGGGACGTGGTCAACGCGGTGACTCGCGCACTTCCTTGGCACAGGAAGGCCATAGTCCCTCTAAGAAGGCTGGCCGGAGGGTCACCTCCCTTGCATAGCTAGTTAACGGCGAGGTCTCGTTCGTTGACGGAATTAACTGGACAAATCGCTCCACCAACTAAGAACGGCCATGCACCACCACCCATAGAATCAAGAAAGAGCTCTCGATCTGTCCAATCCTTACTATGCGGACACAGTAAGTTTCCGTGTTGAGTCAAATTAAGCCGCGGGCTCCACTCCTGATGGTGCCCTTCCGTCAATTCCTTTAAGTTTCAGCCTTGCGACCATACTCCCCGAGCCCAAAAGCTTTGATTTCTCATAAGGTCTTGGCGGAGTCCTAAAAGCAACATCCTTCATCCACCGGTAGAGGCATCGTTTATGGTTGAGACTAGGACGGTATCCGATCGTCTTCGAGCCCCGACTTTAAGTTCTTGATTAATGAAAACATCCTTGGCAAATGCTTTACTGGTTGTTAGTCTTTCATAAATCCAAGAATTTCACCTCACGCCTATGAAATACGAATGCCCCATCACCACGGTAATCATTACTCTGATCCAGAAGGCAAACACAATAGGATCGAAATCCTATGATGTTATCCCATGCTAATGTATCCAGGCGTAGGCTTGCTTTGAGCACTCTAATTTCTTCAAAGTAACGGCCACCCAGGAGGACGGCCGAGCCCGATTAAGACGGGCCTTATCGCTTGTAGAAGGGCCAGCGGCCGATTATACCGAGTGGGCTAGGCCAAACCGGTCCAAAGCCAACTACGAGCTTTTTAGCACAACAACTTAAATATACGCTATTGGAGATGGAATTACACGGCTGCTTGCACCGGACTTGCCCTCGATGGATCCTCGTTAAGGGATTTAGATTGTACTCATTCCAATTACCGAGACTCGAAGAGCCGGTATTGTTATTTATTGTCACTACCTCCCCGTGTCGGGATTGGGTAATTTACGCGCCTGCTTCCTTGGATGTGGTAGCGTTTCTCGGAGCTCCCTCTCAGGAATCGAACCCTAATTCTCCGTCACCGTCACCACCATGGTAGGCCTCCATCCTACCATCGAAAGTTGATAGGGCAGAAATTTGAATGATGCGTCGCCGACCAGAAGGCCGTGCGATCCGTTGAGTTATCATGAATCATCGAGCAACGGGCGAGCCCGCGTCGACCTTTATCTAATAAATGCGTCCCTTCCGAAAGTCGGGGTTTGTTGCACGTATTAGCTCAGGAGTACTACGGTTATCCAGAGTAGCAAATACCATCAAACAAACTATAAGCGATTTAATGAGCCATTCGCGTTTCACGGTCGAATTAGTTCATACTTACACATACATGGCTTAATCTTTGAGACAAGCATAGACTGCGCGGGATCAACCGGTAGCATTCCTTGGCGACACCCGACCCCGCACGATCCCGCCCGATGGGACGAGGGGACGAGCGGGCGAGGAAATCGATTCTTATCGGGCCGAGCGGCTCGAAATGGGCGGTCGCGGGGGTGGAGGCCCCCGCGCCGGCATCGCATACGCATCCGAACACGGCGATCGCACGCGGGCCGATCGGCGGGGTCCGCTCGGCTGGGCTACCGGCGCCATTGCTAGGCTCGCCCCGCACCCAGGAGGCGCGGCGGAGAGGGGACAGCTTCACATTCGGGTTCACCCAGTGGGTACGCCACGAGGAACCCGCCGCCGCAAGGCACCCGGGGGCCCGGGCGAGAAGTGATAGGGGCTGCAGGCCGACAGTTCGGTGCACCAGCACGGAGCCTGCCGACAAGGACAGCCCGATTACCGCTCATGCGACTCTGCGTACGCGACAACAATCTCGGCGAGCGAACCACGGCCAAGAGCAAGTGGAAACACCCGAGCGAGATCGTGCCCGCACCCGCTGGACGAAGGATCTCGAAGGGACAAGCAACAAGCCGGACGAAGGATCTCAAAGGGACAAAGCGGCAAGCCACGGGAACAAGGGACAATCATGCGGGGGGTCTGCCCCGGCTCGAAAGACGGAGGCCGGGCCTCGGCGGCAGGCACATCACGCCACGAGGTCGAGGATGCGAGGAGGCCAACACGTGGGCGCGCCCGGCAATTTCATGCCACGCCCACGCCAGCGTAGAGCTCTCCTCGCAATCCCGAGCCCTGCCGGCCGCACCTGGACCCCGCCGTCCGGCGGGGGCTTCCAGCTTACGAGCGCGGGCGCGCCCCGCAGGCCGGGCACGCAAAAGGATCTCGAAGGGACAAGGGACAGGCCGCGGGGAAGCACGGCCCAGGGACAATCATGCGAGGCTGTCTGCCGGCTCCGAAGACGGGGGCCGGGCCTCGGCGCGGGCCCGTCACGCCACGAGGTCGGGAGTTGAGGAGGCCACGGCATGGGCGCGCGCACGGCAATTTAATGCCACGCCCACGCCAGCGTCGGCTCCCGCAATCCCTAAGCTCGGGTCCCGCACCTAGCCAAGCCAGCGAGGCCTCCGACTCGAGCGGGGGCAAGCGGCCACACGCCCCCGCCTGGGACGTCGTGACAAGCCGACGGCTCCCGCCGCGCAAGCGCTGCCCAGCACCTTGGAACAGCACGGCAAATGAATGCCACGCCCACCCGCAGATAAGCAGCCCTAAGCGCCGACGGCTTGGGCGGGTCCCGAAGACGGTGGCCGGAGTAGTCGTCGTCGGCCGGAAAAAGGGTCATCGATACCGGCAATACTTGGGCCATGAGGCCCCCCACTTTAGTCCGGTGTAGCAACAGCCTCATATCCCCGCCGGCAGGCCTAAATGGTGCGCCAACCAGCGCCTTCAGGGCCAGTCGGGGGCACCCCCTAAAAGCAATAAGGTGCGGCTACGGGGGGGTAGACACTACTAGGTCCCAGCTGTCACCCCCCCTCTAAAAAATTCATTTCTTGGTATTTTGAGCTGAAATTTTGCACAGAGGTTGGCAAAAATCCAATCCAACTTTATTAATTTTTCAGATTTTTCGAGGTCGGGAAGTATTTTTTTATTTTCCTACCATTAAAAATCGAGGAAATCCGAAAAAAATAGGAACCGGCCCGGAATGACCCCAAATTCAGTGGGCAGCCTCATAAAAATATGGCTGATTTTACTGGATTGATTTCATGTGGAAAGCACGACGTTTTGTTGTAGGAATGCGGGAACCCCGGCATGTCGCCTGCCGCGGCCAGCGACGTCGGGCTGGCCCCTGCAGCGCCTAGCCTCTCCCACGCAGGGGGCAGGCCAGAACGCGGGGGCCAGGGCCCGAAGGCAGCCCCCGCGGGCGAGAGAGCAAGCCAGCAGGGGCTGTCGCCTGCCGCGGCCAGCGACGTCGGGCTGGCCCCTGCAGCGCCCTAGCCTCTCCCCCGCAGGGGGGCAGGCCAGAACGCGGGGCCAGGGCCCGAAGGCAGCCCCCCGCGGGCAAGAGAGCAAGCCAGCAGGGGCTGTCCGCCGTCGCGCAGCGCGGCATGGCTGCGGGGCCGCGCCAAGCGCCAAGGGCCCCCAAGGGCCCCGGGCCCTCAGGGCCCAGCGCCCCAGCGCCTAGCGCGGGCGGGCGGCGCAGCGCGTGTGGTCTTTGAGGGCGCTGCCCGGGCGCCGGCCTGGTGGCCGAACGTAGAGGGCTCCTAAAGGGCAATAAGTGTTATTTCAGCTCGCGAGGGTAGACACTACTAGGTCCCAGCTGTCACCCCCCTCTAAAAAATTCATTTCTTGGTATTTTGAGCTGAAATTTTGCACGAGGTTGGAAAAATCCAATCCAACTTTATTAATTTTTCCAGATTTTTTAGAGACGCGAAGTATTTGTTTTAATTTTCCTACCATTAGAAATCGAGGTAAATCCGCAAAAATAGGAACCGGCCCGGAATTACCCCAAATTCAGTGGGCAGCCTCATAAAAATATGGCTGATTTTACTGGATTGGTTTCATGTGGAAAGCACGGCGTTTTCTTGTGCGAATGCGGGAACCCCAGCAGCTCGCCTGCCGCGGCCAGCGGCGTCGGGGACGCTGGCCTGCGCTGTCGAGCCCGCGAGGGCTGTCTCCGCGGCAGGCCCCCTGCACGGGGCATGACAGGCCACCGCGCTGGCTCGTCCAGGTTTCAGATCGCGCCAAGTCGAACCCATGACCTGCACAAGCCGTCGCGTGCTGCCGAGTCGCATCTGCGTGTAGGCTGCCATTTTCCACGCGGCAGCCCCTGTTTTCGTCAGCGTGCCCCCTGACGAATTTTCCTGCCTGGCCCGGCCGGTCAGCGTCCAGCCCCTGTTCGTCGAAAAATCTGCGCAGCCGATTTTCCCCGGCGAGCCTACTTTCGTCAGCGTGCCCCCCCGACAATTTTTCCTGCCTGGCCCGGCCGGTCCAGCCCCTGTTCGTCGAAAAATCTGCGCTGCCGATTTTCCCCGACGAATTTTCCTGCCTGGCCTGGACAGCCCATGTTCGTCGAAAAATCTGCGCTGCCGATTTTCCCCGGCGAATTTTCCTGCCTGGCCTGGACAGCCCATGTTCGTCGAAAAATCTGCGCTGCCGATTTTCCCCGACGAGCCTACTTTCGTCAGCGTGCCCCCCCGACAATTTTTCCTGCCTGGCCCGGCCGGTCAGCCCATGTTCGTCGAAAAATCTGCGCTGCCGATTTTCCCCGACGAATTTTCCTGCCTGGCCTGGACAGCCCATGTTCGTCGAAAAATCTGCGCTGCCCGATTTTCCCCGGCGAGCCTACTTTCATCAGCGTGCCCCCCTGACGATTTTTCCTGCCTGGCCCGTCCAGCGCCCAGCCCCTGTTCGTCGAAAAATCTGCGCTGCCGATTTTCCCCGGCGAGCCTACTTTCATCAGCGTGCCCCCCTGACGATTTTTCCTGCCTGGCCCGTCCAGCGCCCAGCCCCTGTTCGTCGAAAAATCTGCGCTGCCGATTTTCCCCGGCGAGCCTACTTTCGTCAGCGTGCCCCCCGACAATTTTTCCTGCCTGGCCCGTCCAGCGCCCAGCCCCTGTTCGTCGGAAAATCTGCGCTGCCGATTTTCCCGGCGAACCTGCAGCTGCACAAATCTGCGCTGCCACTGCCCCATTGTCTGGACCAACAGTCTTTTCCATCAAGCCCTGGACTATAAATCGTCCAGACTCATCGCCAGCACCTGCTGCGATTCTGCCGACTTTGCCGATTCTGCCCGACTTTGCCGATTCTGCCGACTTTGCCGATTTCGTCGGCGCTGCCGATTCCAACACTGCACCCACCGTGTCTAAACCAGCGCTGTTTCGTCAGCGTGTCCCCTTGAGGAATTTCCCTGCCTGGCCTGGACAGTCCATCTTCCAGCCCGTGTTCGTCGAAAAATCTGCGCTGCCGATTTCCCCGGCGAACCTGCAGCTGCACAAATCTGCGCTGCCGATTTCCCCCTGTTGGCATGTCTGCCGCTGCCCCAATGTCCAGACCAACAGTCTTTTTTGTCTAGCCTTGGACTATCCAGTCTGTCCAGACATTCTGTCGACTTTGCCGATTCTGCCGATTTTGTCGGCGCTGCCCATTCAACACTACCCCCTGCATCCAAACCAGCATTGTTTCGTCAGCTCTTCCCCTGACGATTTTAGCCCTGTAACAGTAGGCCTCCAATCCCGCCAACGGGAGCCAAGTTGATAGGGAAGATAATTGAATGACGCGAGGGCCTTCTTCCCATCATCCTCGGAAACACTCTAGCTATCACGGTCTTCGCCGCCCCTCACCACCATGGCGGGCCTCTAATCCCCCCATCGCGTTGTAGCCCATAGGGCGGTGATTTGAATGACGCGTCGCGGGCCGCGGGTCATCTCACCCGGCCATTAATTGGAGCGTTTTGGTGGCCGAGGATGGGGGGATGGATCTCTTCTTCCGAAAGAGCAAACGGTACATCGGGAGTTATGTTGACGGGGCATGGAATTGAATGACCCGTCGCGGGCCGCCGGGTCATCTCACCCGGCCATCCCGAGGAGCGTTTTTCCCGGCAGCATCGGGAAAACTCTTGCTTTCACTGCCCGCAGCCCAAGTCCCCACTCGCATCGGCCCACCGCGCCACCAAGCCAACGCTGCCGAATCTGCAGACACTGCTGCCGAATCTGCCGACACTGTCCCGCGGGCTGCCACTGCCCCAGTGTCTAAACCAGCGGTCTTTCTCGTCGAGCCTTGGACTATCCAGTCCGTCCTGACTCATCGCCAGCACCTGCTGCCGATTCTGCCGACTTTGCCGATTTTGTCGGCGCTGCCGATTCCAACACTGCGCCCACCGTGTCTGAACCAGCGCTGTTTCGTCAGCGTGTCCCCTCGGCAATTTTCCTGCCTGGCCTGGACAGTCCATCGTCCAGCCCGTGTTCGTCGAAAAATCTGCGCTGCCGATTTTCCATGGCGAACCTACTTTCATCAGCGTGCCCCCCTGACGAATTTTCCTGCCTGGCCTGGCCAGTCCAGCGTCCAGCCCTTGTTCGTCGAAAAATCTGCGCTGCCGATTTTCCCCGACGAACCTGCAGCTGCACAAATCTGCGCTGCCGATTTTCCCCCTGTTGGCATGGCTGCCGCTGCCCCATTGTCTGGACCAACGGTCTTTTCCGTCAAGCCCTGGATCATAAATCGTCCAGACTCATCGTCAGCACCTGCTGCGATTCTGCCGGCTCGGCCGATTTCGCCGGCTCTGCCGATTCCAAGCCAGCGCTGCCGAATCTGCCGACACTGTCCCGCGGGCTGCCACTGCCCCAGTGTCTAAACCAGTGGTCTTTCTCGTCGAGCCTTGGACTATAAATCGTCCAGACTCATCGCCAGCACCTGCTGCCGATTCTGCCGACTTTGCCGATTTCGTCGGCGCTGCCGATTCCAACACTGCACCCACCGTGTCTAAACCAGCGCTGTTTCGTCAGCGTGCCCCCTGATGAATTTTCCTGCCTGGCCCGGCCAGTCCAGCGTCCAGCCCTTGTTCGTCGAAAAATCTGCGCTGCCGATTTTCCCCGACGAACCTGCAGCTGCACAAATCTGCGCTGCCGATTTTCCCCCTGTTGGCATGGCTGCCGCTGCCCCATTGTCTGGACCAACGGTCTTTTCCGTCAAGCCCTGGATCATAAATCGTCCAGACTCATCGTCAGCACCTGCTGCGATTCTGCCGGCTCGGCCGATTTCGCCGGCTCTGCCGATTCCAAGCCAGCGCTGCCGAATCTGCCGACACTGTCCCGCGGGCTGCCACTGCCCCAGTGTCTAAACCAGTGGTCTTTCGTCGAGCCTTGGACTATAAATCGTCCAGACTCATCGCCAGCACCTGCTGCCGATTTCGTCGGCGCTGCCCGATTCCAACACTGCACCCACCGTGTCTAAACCAGCGCTGTTTCGTCAGCGTGCCCCCTGACGAATTTTCCTGCCTGGCCCGGCCAGTCCAGCGTCCAGCCCTTGTTCGTCGAAAGATCTGCGCTGCCGATTTTCCCCGACGAACCTGCAGCTGCACAAATCTGCGCTGCCGATTTTCCCCCCTGTTGGCATGGCTGCCGCGGCCCCATTTTCTGGACCAACGGTCTTTTCCGTCAAGCCCTGGATCATAAATCGTCCAGACTCATCGTCAGCACCTGCTGCGATTCCAAGATTCCAAGCCAGCGCTGCCGAATCTGCCGACACTGTCCCGCGGGCTGCCACTGCCCCAGTGTCTAAACCAGTGGTCTTTCTCGTCGAGCCTTGGACTATAAATCGTCCAGACTCATCGCCAGCACCTGCTGCCGATTCTGCCGACTTTGCCGATTTCGTCGGCGCTGCCGATCCAACACTGCACCCACCGTGTCTAAACCAGCGCTGTTTCGTCAGCGTGCCCCCTGATGAATTTTCCTGCCTGGCCCGGCCAGTCCAGCGTCCAGCCCTTGTTCGTCGAAAAATCTGCGCTGCCGATTTTCCCCGACGAACCTGCAGCTGCACAAATCTGCGCTGCCGATTTTCCCCCCTGTTGGCATGGCTGCCGCTGCCCCATTGTCTGGACCAACGGTCTTTTCCGTCAAGCCCTGGATCATAAATCGTCCAGACTCATCGTCAGCACCTGCTGCCGATTCTGCCGGCTCGGCCGATTTCGCCGGCTCTGCCGATTCCAAGCCAGCGCTGCCGAATCTGCCGACACTGTCCCGCGGGCTGCCACTGCCCCAGTGTCTAAACCAGTGGTCTTTCTCGTCGAGCCTTGGACTATAAATCGTCCAGACTCATCGCCAGCACCTGCTGCGATTCTGCCGACTTTGCCGTTTCCGATTCCAACACTGCACCCACCGTGTCTAAACCAGCGCTGTTTCGTCAGCGTGCCCCCTGACGAATTTTCCTGCCTGGCCCGGCCAGTCCAGCGTCCAGCCCTTGTTCGTCGAAAGATCTGCGCTGCCGATTTTCCCCGACGAACCTGCAGCTGCACAAATCTGCGCTGCCGATTTTCCCCCTGTTGGCATGGCTGCCGCAGCCCCATTTTCTGGACCAGCGGTCTTTTCCGTCAAGCCCTGGATCATAAATCGTCCAGACTCATCGTCAGCACCTGCTGCGATTCCAAGCCAAGCGCTGCCGAATCTGCCGACACTGTCCCGCGGGCTGCCACTGCCCCAGTGTCTAAACCAGTGGTCTTTCTCGTCGAGCCTTGGACTATAAATCGTCCAGACTCATCGCCAGCACCTGCTGCCGATTCTGCCGACTTTGCCGATTTCGTC
>JAGMVL010002369.1:87500-90000 GCA_019202695.1 Populus x sibirica | reverse complement strand
AATTTTGCACAGAGGTTGGAAAAAATCCAATCCAACTTTATTAATTTTTCCAGATTTTTTCGAGGCCGCGAAGTATTTGTTTTAATTTTCCTACCATTAGAAATCGAGTAAATCCGCAAAAATAGGAACCGGCCCGGAATTACCCCAAATTCAGTGGGCAGCCTCATAAAAATATGGCTGATTTTACTGGATTGGTTTCATGTGGAAAGCACGACGCTTTTCTTGTGCGAATGCGGGAACCCCAGCAGCTCGCCTGCCGCGGCCAGCGACGTCGGGGACGCTGGCCTGCGCTGTCGAGCCCGCGAGGGCTGTCTCCGCGGCAGGCCCCCCTGCACGGGGCATGACAGGCCACCGCGCTGGCTCGTCCAGGTTTCAGATCGCGCCAAGTCGAACCCATGACCTGCACAAGCCGTCGCGTGCTGCCGACCCGCATCTGCGTGTAGGCTGCCATTTTCCACGCGGCAGCCCCTGTTTTCGTCAGCGTGCCCCCCTGACGAATTTTCCTGCCTGGCCCGGCCGGTCCAGCGTCCAGCCCCTGTTCGTCGAAAAATCTGCGCAGCCGATTTTCCCCGACGAGCCTACTTTCGTCAGCGTGCCCCCCGACAATTTTTCCTGCCTGGCCCGGCCGGTCCAGCCCCTGTTCGTCGAAAAATCTGCGCTGCCGATTTTCCCCGACGAATTTTCCTGCCTGGCCTGGACAGCCCATGTTCGTCGAAAAATCTGCGCTGCCGATTTTCCCCGACGAATTTTCCTGCCTGGCCTGGACAGCCCATGTTCGTCGAAAAATCTGCGCTGCCGATTTTCCCCGACGAGCCTACTTTCGTCAGCGTGCCCCCCGACAATTTTTCCTGCCTGGCCCGGCCGGTCCAGCCCATGTTCGTCGAAAAATCTGCGCTGCCGATTTTCCCCGACGAATTTTCCTGCCTGGCCTGGACAGCCCATGTTCGTCGAAAAATCTGCGCTGCCGATTTTCCCCGACGAGCCTACTTTCATCAGCGTGCCCCCCTGACGATTTTTCCTGCCTGGCCCGTCCAGCGCCCAGCCCCTGTTCGTCGAAAAATCTGCGCTGCCGATTTTCCCCGACGAGCCTACTTTCATCAGCGTGCCCCCTGACGATTTTTCCTGCCTGGCCCGTCCAGCGCCCAGCCCCTGTTCGTCGAAAAATCTGCGCTGCCGATTTTCCCCGACGAGCCTACTTTCGTCAGCGTGCCCCCCCGACAATTTTTCCTGCCTGGCCCGTCCAGCGCCCAGCCCCTGTTCGTCGGAAAATCTGCGCTGCCGATTTTCCCCGACGAACCTGCAGCTGCACAAATCTGCGCTGCCACTGCCCCATTGTCTGGACCAACAGTCTTTTCCATCAAGCCCTGGACTATAAATCGTCCAGACTCATCGCCAGCACCTGCTGCCGATTCTGCCGACTTTGCCGATTCTGCCGACTTTGCCGATTCTGCCGACTTTGCCGATTTCGTCGGCGCTGCCGATTCCAACACTGCACCCACCGTGTCTAAACCAGCGCTGTTTCGTCAGCGTGTCCCCTTGAGGAATTTCCCTGCCTGGCCTGGACAGTCCATCTTCCAGCCCGTGTTCGCGAAAAATCTGCGCTGCCGATTTCCCCGACGAACCTGCAGCTGCACAAATCTGCGCTGCCGATTTCCCCCCTGTTGGCATGTCTGCCGCTGCCCCAATGTCCAGACCAACAGTCTTTTTGTCTAGCCTTGGACTATCCAGTCTGTCCAGACATTCTGTCGACTTTGCCGATTCTGCCGATTTTGTCGGCGCTGCCGATTCCAACACTACCCCCTGCATCCAAACCAGCATTGTTTCGTCAGCTCTTCCCCGACGATTTTAGCCCTGTAACAGTAGGCCTCCAATCCCGCCAACGGGAGCCAAGTTGATAGGGAAGATAATTGAATGACGCGAGGGGCCTTCTTCCCATCATCCTCGGAAACACTCTAGCTATCACGGCTTCGCCGCCCCTCACCACCATGGCAGCCTCTAATCCCCCCATCGCCAGCTTGTAGCCCATAGGGCGTTGATTTGAATGACGCGCCGCGGGCCGCCGGGTCATCTCACCCGGCCATTAATTGGAGCGTTTTTGGCTGGCCGAGGATGGGGGGATGGATCTCTTCTTCCGAAAGAGCAAACAGACATCGGGAGTTATGTTGACGGGGCATGGAATTGAATGACCCGTCGCGGGCCGCCGGGTCATCTCACCCGGCCATCCCGAGGAGCGTTTTTCCCGGCAGCATCGGGAAAACTCTTGCTTTCACTGCCCGCAGCCCAAGTCCCCACTCGCATCGGCCCACCGCGCCACCAAGCCAACGCTGCCGAATCTGCAGACACTGCTGCCGACCTGCCGACACTGTCCCGCGGGCTGCCACTGCCCCAGTGTCTAAACCAGCGGTCTTTCTCGTCGAGCCTTGGACTATCCAGTCCGTCCTGACTCATCGCCAGCACCTGCTGCCGATTCTGCCGACTTTGCCGATTTTGTCGGCGCTGC
>JAGMVL010002369.1:72500-77500 GCA_019202695.1 Populus x sibirica | reverse complement strand
GCGCAGCGCGGCATGGCTGCGGGGCCGGCGCGCGCGCCCCAAGCGCCCAAGGGCCCCCAAGGGCCCCAGGCCCTCAGGCCCCAGCGCCCCAGCGCCTAGCGCGGCGGCGCGCGCGCGCGTGTGGTCTTTGAGGGGCGCTGCTCGGGCGCCGGCCTGGTGGCCGAACGTAGAGGCTCCCTAAAGAGCAATAAGTGTTATTTCAGCTCGGGCAGGGGTAGACACTACTAGGTCCCAGCTGTCACCCCCCTCTAAAAAATTCATTTCTTGGTATTTTGAGCTGAAATTTTGCACAGAGGTTGGAAAAATCCAATCCAACTTTATTAATTTTTCCAGATTTTTTCGAGGCCGCGAAGTATTTGTTTTAATTTTCCTACCATTAGAAATCGAGTAAATCCGCAAAAATAGGAACCGGCCCGGAATTACCCCAAATTCAGTGGGCAGCCTCATAAAAATATGGCTGATTTTACTGGATTGGTTTCATGTGGAAAGCACGACGTTTTCTTGTGCGAATGCGGGAACCCCAGCAGCCCGCCTGCCGCGCCAGCCAGCGACGTCGGGGACGCTGGCCTGCGCTGTCGAGCCCGCGAGGGCTGTCTCCGCGGCAGGCCCCCCTGCACGGGGCATGACAGGCCACCGCGCTGGCTCGTCCAGGTTTCAGATCGCGCCAAGTCGAACCCATGACCTGCACAAGCCGTCGCGTGCTGCCGACCCGCATCTGCGTGTAGGCTGCCATTTTCCACGCGGCAGCCCCTGCTTTCGCTCAGCGTGCCCCCCTGACGAATTTTCCTGCCTGGCCCGGCCGGTCCAGCGTCCAGCCCCTGTTCGTCGAAAAATCTGCGCAGCCGATTTTCCCCGACGAGCCTACTTTCGTCAGCGTGCCCCCCCGACAATTTTTCCTGCCTGGCCCGGCCGGTCCAGCCCCTGTTCGTCGAAAAATCTGCGCTGCCGATTTTCCCCGACGAATTTTCCTGCCTGGCCTGGACAGCCCATGTTCGTCGAAAAATCTGCGCTGCCGATTTTCCCGACGAATTTTCCTGCCTGGCCTGGACAGCCCATGTTCGTCGAAAAATCTGCGCTGCCGATTTTCCCCGACGAGCCTACTTTCGTCAGCGTGCCCCCGACAATTTTTCCTGCCTGGCCCGGCCGGTCCAGCCCCATGTTCCCGACGAATTTCTGCCTGGCCGAAAAAATCTGCGCTGCCGATTTTCCCCCGACGAATTTTCCTGCCTGGCCTGGACAGCCCATGTTCGCCGAAAAATCTGCGCTGCCGATTTTCCCCGACGAGCCTACTTTCATCAGCGTGCCCCCTGACGATTTTTCCTGCCTGGCCCGGCCAGCGCCCAGCCCCTGTCCGTCGAAAAATCTGCGCGCCGATTTTCCCCGACGAGCCTACTTTCATCAGCGTGCCCCCTGACGATTTTTCCTGCCTGGCCCGGTCCAGCGCCCAGCCCCTGCCTGCCGCTGCCGAAAAATCTGCCGCTGCCGATTTTCCCCGACGAGCCTACCTCCCGAACACTGCGTCGCCTAAACCAGCGCTGCCCCGCCCCCTTGACAATTTTTCCTCCCCCCCGCCTGGCCCGTCCAGCGTCCCAGCCCCTGTTCGTCCGAAAAATCTGCGCTGCCGATTTCCCCGACGAACCTGCAGCTGCACAAATCTGCGCTGCCGATTTCCCCCCTGTTGGCATGTCCCAATGCCGCTGCCCCAATGTCCAGACCAACAGTCTTTTTTGTCTAGCCTTGGACTATCCAGTCTGTCCAGACATTCTGTCGACTTTGCCGATTCTGCCGATTTTGTCGGCGCTGCCGATTCCAACACTACCCCCTGCATCCAAACCAGCATTGTTTCGTCAGCTCTTCCCCCCGACGATTTTAGCCCTGTAACAGTAGGCCTCCAATCCCGCCAACGGGAGCCAAGTTGATAGGGAAGATAATTGAATGACGCGAGGGGCCTTCTTCCCATCATCCTCGGAAACACTCTAGCTATCACGGTCCGCCGCCCTCACCACCATGGCAGGCCTCTAATCCCCCCCATCGCCAGCTTGTAGCCCATAGGGCAGTTGATTTGAATGACGCGCGCGCGGGCCGCCGGGTCATCTCACCCGGCCATTAATTGGAGCGTTTTTGGCTGGCCGAGGATGGGGGGATGGATCTCTTCTTCCGAAAGAGCAAACAGGACATCGGGAGTTATGTTGACGGGGCATGGAATTGAATGACCCGGTCGCGGGCCGCCGGGTCATCTCACCCGGCCATCCCGAGGAGCGTTTTTCCCGGCAGCATCGGGAAAACTCTTGCTTTCACTGCCCGCAGCCCAAGTCCCCACTCGCATCGGCCCACCGCGCCACCAAGCCAACGCTGCCGAATCTGCAGACACTGCTGCCGAATCTGCCGACACTGTCCCGCGGGCTGCCACTGCCCCAGTGTCTAAACCAGCGGTCTTTCTTGCCGAGCCTTGGACTATCCAGTCCGTCCTGACTCATCGCCAGCACCTGCTGCCGATTCTCGCCGACTTTGCCGATTTTGTCGGCGCTGCCGATTCCAACACTGCGCCCACCGTGTCTGAACCAGCGCTGCTTCGTCAGCGTGTCCCCTCGACGAATTTTCCTGCCTGGCCTGGACAGTCCATCGTCCAGCCCGTGTTCGCCGGAAAATCTGCGCGCGCTCGATTTTCCATGACGAACCTACTTCCATCAGCGTGCCCCCTGACGAATTTTCCTGCCTGGCCTGGCCAGTCCAGCGTCCAGCCCTTGTTCGCGTCGAAAATCTGCTCCCCCATTTCCCCCCATTCCCCGAATTTCCTCTGCAGCTGCACAAATCTGCGCTGCCGATTTTCCCCCTGTTGGCATGGCTGCCGCTGCCCCATTGTCTGGACCAACGGGTCTTTTCCGTCAAGCCCTGGATCATAAATCGCCCAGGACTCACATCGTCAGCACCTGCTGCCGATTCTGCCGGCTCGGCCGATTTCGCCGGCTCTGCCGATTCCAAGCCAGCGCCGAATCTCCGCCGACACTGTCCCGCGGGCTGCCACTGCCCCAGTGTCTAAACCAGTGGTCTTTCTCGCCGAGCCTTGGACTATAAATCGCCCAGACTCATCGCCAGCACCTGCTGCCGATTCTGCCGACTTTGCCGATTTGGCTCGGCGCTGCCGATTCCAACACTGCACCCACCGTGTCTAAACCAGCGCTGTTTCGTCAGCGTGCCCCCTGATGAATTTTCCTGCCTGGCCCGGCCAGTCCAGCGTCCAGCCCTTGTTCGTCGGAAAATCTGCGCTGCCGATTTTCCCCGACGAACCTGCAGCTGCACAAATCTGCGCTGCCGATTTTCCCCCTGTTGGCATGGCTGCCGCTGCCCCATTGTCTGGACCAACGGTCTTTTCCGTCAAGCCCTGGATCATAAATCGTCCAGACTCATCGTCAGCACCTGCTGCCGATTCTGCCGGCTCGCGCCGATTTCGCCGGCTCTGCCGATTCCAAGCCAGCGCCGCCGAATCTGCCGACACTGTCCCGCGGGCTGCCACTGCCCCAGTGTCTAAACCAGTGGTCTTTCTCGTCGAGCCTTGGACTATAAATCGTCCAGACTCATCGCCAGCACCTGCTGCCGATTTCCGGGGGGGCGGCCGATTCCAACACTGCACCCACCGTGTCTAAACCAGCGCTGCTTTCCGTCACCAGCGTGCCCCCTGACGAATTTTCCTGCCTGGCCCGGCCAGTCCAGCGTCCAGCCCTTGTTCGTCGAAAGATCTGCGCTGCCGATTTTCCCCGACGAACCTGCAGCTGCACAAATCTGCGCTGCCGATTTTCCCCCCTGTTGGCATGGCTGCCGCAGCCCCATTTTCTGGACCAACGGTCTTTTCCGTCAAGCCCTGGATCATAAATCGTCCAGACTCATCGTCAGCACCTGCTGCCGATTCCAAGCCAGCGCTGCCGAATCTGCCGACACTGTCCCGCGGGCTGCCACTGCCCCAGTGTCTAAACCAGTGGTCTTTCTCGTCGAGCCTTGGACTATAAATCGTCCAGACTCATCGCCAGCACCTGCTGCCGATTCTGCCGACTTTGCCGATTTCGTCGGCGCTGCCGATTCCAACACTGCACCCACCGTGTCTAAACCAGCGCTGTTTCGTCAGCGTGCCCCCTGATGAATTTTCCTGCCTGGCCCGGCCAGTCCAGCGTCCAGCCCTTGTTCGTCGAAAAATCTGCGCTGCCGATTTTCCCCGACGAACCTGCAGCTGCACAAATCTGCGCTGCCGATTTTCCCCCTGTTGGCATGGCTGCCGCTGCCCCATTGTCTGGACCAACGGTCTTTTCCGTCAAGCCCTGGATCATAAATCGTCCAGACTCATCGTCAGCACCTGCTGCCGATTCTGCCGGCTCGGCCGATTTCGCCGGCTCTGCCGATTCCAAGCCAGCGCTGCCGAATCTGCCGACACTGTCCCGCGGGCTGCCACTGCCCCAGTGTCTAAACCAGTGGTCTTTCTCGTCGAGCCTTGGACTATAAATCGTCCAGACTCATCGCCAGCACCTGCTGCCGATTTCGTCGGCGCTGCCGATTCCAACACTGCACCCACCGTGTCTAAACCAGCGCTGTTTCGTCAGCGTGCCCCCTGACGAATTTTCCTGCCTGGCCCGGCCAGTCCAGCGTCCAGCCCTTGTTCGTCGAAAGATCTGCGCTGCCGATTTTCCCCGACGAACCTGCAGCTGCACAAATCTGCGCTGCCGATTTTCCCCCCTGTTGGCATGGCTGCCGCAGCCCCATTTTCTGGACCAACGGTCTTTTCCGTCAAGCCCTGGATCATAAATCGTCCAGACTCATCGTCAGCACCTGCTGCCGATTCCAAGCCAGCGCTGCCGAATCTGCCGACACTGTCCCGCGGGCTGCCACTGCCCCAGTGTCTAAACCAGTGGTCTTTCTCGTCGAGCCTTGGACTATAAATCGTCCAGACTCATCGCCAGCACCTGCTGCCGATTCTGCCGACTTTGCCGATTTCGTCGGCGCTGCCGATTCCA
>JAGMVL010002369.1:60000-65000 GCA_019202695.1 Populus x sibirica | reverse complement strand
GTCCGCACCAGCCACGCCAGCCAGGCCTCCGACTTGCGAGCAGGGGCAGCGGCCACCGCCGCCGGACGTCGCGGCAAGCAGACGGCCGCGCAGCAGCTGCCAGCACCTTGGAACGAGCACGGCAAATGAATGCCACGCCCACGCCGCAGATAAGCAGCCCCAACGCGCCCGACGGCTTGGAGCGGGTCCCGAAGACGGTGGCCGGAATCGGGTCGTCGCCGGCCGGAAAACGGGTCATCGATGCCGGCAATACTTCGGGCCATGAGGCCCCCCACTTTAGTCCGAGTGTAGCAACAGCCCTCATATCCCCCGCGGCAGGCCTATGGGCGCCAGCCAGCGCGCCCCCAGTGGCCAGTCAGGGGGCACCCCCCTAAAGAGCAATAAGTGTTATTGCAGCTCTGGGGCAGGGGTAGACACTACTAGGTCCCAGCTGTCCCCCCCCCTCTAAAAAATTCATTTCTTGGTATTTTGAGCTGAAATTTTGCACAGAGGTTGGCAAAAATCCAATCCAACTTTATTAATTTTTTCAGATTTTTTCGAGGTCGGGAAGTATTTTTTTTTATTTTCCTACCATTAAAAATCGAGGAAATCCGAAAAAATAGGAACCGGCCCGGAATGACCCCAAATTCAGTGGGCAGCCTCATAAAAATATGGCTGATTTTACTGGATTGATTTCATGTGGAAAGCACGACGTTTTGTTGTAGGAATGCGGGAACCCCGGCATGTCGCCGCCGCGGCCAGCGACGTCGGGCTGGCCCCTGCAGCGCCTAGCCTCTCCCACGCAGGGGGCAGGCCAGAACGCGGGGGGCCAGGGCCCGAAGGCAGCCCCCCGCGGGCGAGAGAGCAAGCCAGCAGGGGCTGTCGCCTGCCGCGGCCAGCGACGTCGGGCTGGCCCCTGCAGCGCCTAGCCTCTCCCCCGCAGGGGGCAGGCCAGAACGCGGGGGGCCAGGGCCCGAAGGCAGCCCCCCGCGGGCAAGAGAGCAAGCCAGCAGGGGCTGTCCGCGCGCGCGCAGCGCGGCATGGCTGCGGGGGCCGCGCGCGCGCGCCCCCAGCGCCCAAGGGCCCCCAAGGGCCCCAGGCCCTCAGGCCCCAGCGCCCCAGCGCCTAGCGCGGGGCGGGGCGCGCGCGTGTGGGTCTTTGAGGGGCGCTGCCCGGGCGCCGGCCTGGTGGCCGAACGTAGAGGCTCCCTAAAGAGCAATAAGTGTTATTTCAGCTCGGGCAGGGGTAGACACTACTAGGTCCCAGCTGTCACCCCCCCTCTAAAAAATTCATTTCTTGGTATTTTGAGCTGAAATTTTGCACAGAGGTTGGAAAAAATCCAATCCAACTTTATTAATTTTTCCAGATTTTTTCGAGGCCGCGAAGTATTTGTTTTAATTTTCCTACCATTAGAAATCGAGTAAATCCGCAAAAATAGGAACCGGCCCGGAATTACCCCAAATTCAGTGGGCAGCCTCATAAAAATATGGCTGATTTTACTGGATTGGTTTCATGTGGAAAGCACGACGTTTTCTTGTGCGAATGCGGGAACCCCAGCAGCTCGCCTGCCGCGGCCAGCGACGTCGGGGACGCTGGCCTGCGCTGTCGAGCCCGCGAGGGCTGTCTCCGCGGCAGGCCCCCCTGCACGGGGCATGACAGGCCACCGCGCTGGCTCGTCCAGGTTTCAGATCGCGCCAAGTCGAACCCATGACCTGCACAAGCCGTCGCGTGCTGCCGACTCGCATCTGCGTGTAGGCTGCCATTTTCCACGCGGCAGCCCCTGTTTTCGTCAGCGTGCCCCCCTGACGAATTTTCCTGCCTGGCCCGGCCGGTCCAGCGTCCAGCCCCTGTTCGTCGAAAAATCTGCGCAGCCGATTTTCCCCGACGAGCCTACTTTCGTCAGCGTGCCCCCCCGACAATTTTTCCTGCCTGGCCCGGCCGGTCCAGCCCCTGTTCGTCGAAAAATCTGCGCTGCCGATTTTCCCCGACGAATTTTCCTGCCTGGCCTGGACAGCCCATGTTCGTCGAAAAATCTGCGCTGCCGATTTTCCCCGACGAATTTTCCTGCCTGGCCTGGACAGCCCATGTTCGTCGAAAAATCTGCGCTGCCGATTTTCCCCGACGAGCCTACTTTCGTCAGCGTGCCCCCCCGACAATTTTTCCTGCCTGGCCCGGCCGGTCCAGCCCATGTTCGTCGAAAAATCTGCGCTGCCGATTTTCCCCGACGAATTTTCCTGCCTGGCCTGGACAGCCCATGTTCGTCGAAAAATCTGCGCTGCCGATTTTCCCCGACGAGCCTACTTTCATCAGCGTGCCCCCCTGACGATTTTTCCTGCCTGGCCCGTCCAGCGCCCAGCCCCTGTTCGTCGAAAAATCTGCGCTGCCGATTTTCCCCGACGAGCCTACTTTCATCAGCGTGCCCCCTGACGATTTTTCCTGCCTGGCCCGTCCAGCGCCCAGCCCCTGTTCGTCGAAAAATCTGCGCTGCCGATTTTCCCCGACGAGCCTACTTTCGTCAGCGTGCCCCCCCGACAATTTTTCCTGCCTGGCCCGTCCAGCGCCCAGCCCCTGTTCGTCGGAAAATCTGCGCTGCCGATTTTCCCCGACGAACCTGCAGCTGCACAAATCTGCGCTGCCACTGCCCCATTGTCTGGACCAACAGTCTTTTCCATCAAGCCCTGGACTATAAATCGTCCAGACTCATCGCCAGCACCTGCTGCCGATTCTGCCGACTTTGCCGATTCTGCCGACTTTGCCGATTCTGCCGACTTTGCCGATTTCGTCGGCGCTGCCGATTCCAACACTGCACCCACCGTGTCTAAACCAGCGCTGTTTCGTCAGCGTGTCCCCTTGAGGAATTTCCCTGCCTGGCCTGGACAGTCCATCTTCCAGCCCGTGTTCGTCGAAAAATCTGCGCTGCCGATTTCCCCGACGAACCTGCAGCTGCACAAATCTGCGCTGCCGATTTCCCCCCTGTTGGCATGTCTGCCGCTGCCCCAATGTCCAGACCAACAGTCTTTTTTGTCTAGCCTTGGACTATCCAGTCTGTCCAGACATTCTGTCGACTTTGCCGATTCTGCCGATTTTGTCGGCGCTGCCGATTCCAACACTACCCCCTGCATCCAAACCAGCATTGTTTCGTCAGCTCTTCCCCTGACGATTTTAGCCCTGTAACAGTAGGCCTCCAATCCCGCCAACGGGAGCCAAGTTGATAGGGAAGATAATTGAATGACGCGAGGGGCCTTCTTCCCATCATCCTCGGAAACACTCTAGCTATCACGGTCTTCGCCGCCCCTCACCACCATGGCAGGCCTCTAATCCCCCCATCGCAGCTTGTAGCCCATAGGGCAGTGATTTGAATGACGCGTCGCGGGCCGCCGGGTCATCTCACCCGGCCATTAATTGGAGCGTTTTTGGCTGGCCGAGGATGGGGGGATGGATCTCTTCTTCCGAAAGAGCAAACAAGACATCGGGAGTTATGTTGACGGGGCATGGAATTGAATGACCCGTCGCGGGCCGCCGGGTCATCTCACCCGGCCATCCCGAGGAGCGTTTTTCCCGGCAGCATCGGGAAAACTCTTGCTTTCACTGCCCGCAGCCCAAGTCCCCACTCGCATCGGCCCACCGCGCCACCAAGCCAACGCTGCCGAATCTGCAGACACTGCTGCCGAATCCTGCCGACACTGTCCCGCGGGCTGCCACTGCCCCAGTGTCTAAACCAGCGGTCTTTCTCGTCGAGCCTTGGACTATCCAGTCCGTCCTGACTCATCGCCAGCACCTGCTGCCGATTCTGCCGACTTTGCCGATTTTGTCGGCGCTGCCGATTCCAACACTGCGCCCACCGTGTCTGAACCAGCGCTGTTTCGTCAGCGTGTCCCCTCGACGAATTTTCCTGCCTGGCCTGGACAGTCCATCGTCCAGCCCGTGTTCGTCGAAAAATCTGCGCTGCCGATTTTCCATGACGAACCTACTTTCATCAGCGTGCCCCCCTGACGAATTTTCCTGCCTGGCCTGGCCAGTCCAGCGTCCAGCCCTTGTTCGTCGAAAAATCTGCGCTGCCGATTTTCCCCGACGAACCTGCAGCTGCACAAATCTGCGCTGCCGATTTTCCCCCCTGTTGGCATGGCTGCCGCTGCCCCATTGTCTGGACCAACGGTCTTTTCCGTCAAGCCCTGGATCATAAATCGTCCAGACTCATCGTCAGCACCTGCTGCCGATTCTGCCGGCTCGGCCGATTTCGCCGGCTCTGCCGATTCCAAGCCAGCGCTGCCGAATCTGCCGACACTGTCCCGCGGGCTGCCACTGCCCCAGTGTCTAAACCAGTGGTCTTTCTCGTCGAGCCTTGGACTATAAATCGTCCAGACTCATCGCCAGCACCTGCTGCCGATTCTGCCGACTTTGCCGATTTCGTCGGCGCTGCCGATTCCAACACTGCACCCACCGTGTCTAAACCAGCGCTGTTTCGTCAGCGTGCCCCCCTGATGAATTTTCCTGCCTGGCCCGGCCAGTCCAGCGTCCAGCCCTTGTTCGTCGAAAAATCTGCGCTGCCGATTTTCCCCGACGAACCTGCAGCTGCACAAATCTGCGCTGCCGATTTTCCCCCTGTTGGCATGGCTGCCGCTGCCCCATTGTCTGGACCAACGGTCTTTTCCGTCAAGCCCTGGATCATAAATCGTCCAGACTCATCGTCAGCACCTGCTGCCGATTCTGCCGGCTCGGCCGATTTCGCCGGCTCTGCCGATTCCAAGCCAGCGCTGCCGAATCTGCCGACACTGTCCCGCGGGCTGCCACTGCCCCAGTGTCTAAACCAGTGGTCTTTCTCGTCGAGCCTTGGACTATAAATCGTCCAGACTCATCGCCAGCACCTGCTGCCGATTTCGCCGGCGCTGCCGATTCCAACACTGCACCCACCGTGTCTAAACCAGCGCTGTTTCGTCAGCGTGCCCCCCTGACGAATTTTCCTGCCTGGCCCGGCCAGTCCAGCGTCCAGCCCTTGTTCGTCGAAAGATCTGCGCTGCCGA
>JAGMVL010002369.1:37500-40000 GCA_019202695.1 Populus x sibirica | reverse complement strand
GGCTGGCCCCTGCAGCGCCTAGCCTCTCCCCCGCAGGGGGCAGGCCAGAACGCGGGGGCCAGGGCCCGAAGGCAGCCCCCGCGGGCAAGAGAGCAAGCCAGCAGGGGCTGTCCGCGCGTCGCGCAGCGCGGCATGGCTGCGGGGGCCGCGCGCGCGCGCCCAAGCGCCCAAGGGCCCCCAAGGGCCCCAGGCCCTCGAGCCCCGCGCCCCGCGCCCTAGCGCGGGCGGGCGCGCGCGCGCGTGTGGTCTTTGAGGGGCGCTGCCCGGGCGCCGGCCTGGTGGCCGAACGTAGAGGCTCCCTAAAGAGCAATAAGTGTTATTTCAGCTCCGGCGGGGGTAGACACTACTAGGTCCCAGCTGTCACCCCCCCTCTAAAAAATTCATTTCTTGGTATTTTGAGCTGAAATTTTGCACAGAGGTTGGAAAAAATCCAATCCAACTTTATTAATTTTTCCAGATTTTTTCGAGGCCGCGAAGTATTTGTTTTAATTTTCCTACCATTAGAAATCGAGTAAATCCGCAAAAATAGGAACCGGCCCGGAATTACCCCAAATTCAGTGGGCAGCCTCATAAAAATATGGCTGATTTTACTGGATTGGTTTCATGTGGAAAGCACGACGTTTTCTTGTGCGAATGCGGGAACCCCAGCAGCTCGCCTGCCGCGGCCAGCGACGTCGGGGACGCTGGCCTGCGCTGTCGAGCCCGCGAGGGCTGTCTCCGCGGCAGGCCCCCCTGCACGGGGCATGACAGGCCACCGCGCTGGCTCGTCCAGGTTTCAGATCGCGCCAAGTCGAACCCATGACCTGCACAAGCCGTCGCGTGCTGCCGACTCGCATCTGCGTGTAGGCTGCCATTTTCCACGCGGCAGCCCCTGTTTTCGTCAGCGTGCCCCCCCTGACGAATTTTCCTGCCTGGCCCGGCCGGTCCAGCGTCCAGCCCCTGTTCGTCGAAAAATCTGCGCAGCCGATTTTCCCCGACGAGCCTACTTTCGTCAGCGTGCCCCCCCGACAATTTTTCCTGCCTGGCCCGGCCGGTCCAGCCCCTGTTCGTCGAAAAATCTGCGCTGCCGATTTTCCCCGACGAATTTTCCTGCCTGGCCTGGACAGCCCATGTTCGTCGAAAAATCTGCGCTGCCGATTTTCCCCGACGAATTTTCCTGCCTGGCCTGGACAGCCCATGTTCGTCGAAAAATCTGCGCTGCCGATTTTCCCCGACGAGCCTACTTTCGTCAGCGTGCCCCCCCGACAATTTTTCCTGCCTGGCCCGGCCGGTCCAGCCCATGTTCGTCGAAAAATCTGCGCTGCCGATTTTCCCCGACGAATTTTCCTGCCTGGCCTGGACAGCCCATGTTCGTCGAAAAATCTGCGCTGCCGATTTTCCCCGACGAGCCTACTTTCATCAGCGTGCCCCCCTGACGATTTTTCCTGCCTGGCCCGTCCAGCGCCCAGCCCCTGTTCGTCGAAAAATCTGCGCTGCCGATTTTCCCCGACGAGCCTACTTTCATCAGCGTGCCCCCCTGACGATTTTTCCTGCCTGGCCCGTCCAGCGCCCAGCCCCTGTTCGTCGAAAAATCTGCGCTGCCGATTTTCCCCGACGAGCCTACTTTCGTCAGCGTGCCCCCCCGACAATTTTTCCTGCCTGGCCCGTCCAGCGCCCAGCCCCTGTTCGTCGGAAAATCTGCGCTGCCGATTTTCCCCGACGAACCTGCAGCTGCACAAATCTGCGCTGCCACTGCCCCATTGTCTGGACCAACAGTCTTTTCCATCAAGCCCTGGACTATAAATCGTCCAGACTCATCGCCAGCACCTGCTGCCGATTCTGCCGACTTTGCCGATTCTGCCGACTTTGCCGATTCTGCCGACTTTGCCGATTTCGTCGGCGCTGCCGATTCCAACACTGCACCCACCGTGTCTAAACCAGCGCTGTTTCGTCAGCGTGTCCCCTTGAGGAATTTCCCTGCCTGGCCTGGACAGTCCATCTTCCAGCCCGTGTTCGTCGAAAAATCTGCGCTGCCGATTTCCCCGACGAACCTGCAGCTGCACAAATCTGCGCTGCCGATTTCCCCCCTGTTGGCATGTCTGCCGCTGCCCCAATGTCCAGACCAACAGTCTTTTTGTCTAGCCTTGGACTATCCAGTCTGTCCAGACATTCTGTCGACTTTGCCGATTCTGCCGATTTTGTCGGCGCTGCCGATTCCAACACTACCCCCTGCATCCAAACCAGCATTGTTTCGTCAGCTCTTCCCCTGACGATTTTAGCCCTGTAACAGTAGGCCTCCAATCCCGCCAACGGGAGCCAAGTTGATAGGGAAGATAATTGAATGACGCGAGGGGCCTTCTTCCCATCATCCTCGGAAACACTCTAGCTATCACGGTCTTCGCCGCCCCTCACCACCATGGCAGGCCTCTAATCCCCCCATCAGCAGTTGTAGCCCATAGGGCAGTGATTTGAATGACGCGTCGCGGGCCGCCGGGTCATCTCACCCGGCCATTAATTGGAG
>JAGMVL010002369.1:22500-27500 GCA_019202695.1 Populus x sibirica | reverse complement strand
GAAGTATTTTTTTTATTTTCCTACCATTAAAAATCGAGGAAATCCGAAAAAATAGGAACCGGCCCGGAATGACCCCAAATTCAGTGGGCAGCCTCATAAAAATATGGCTGATTTTACTGGATTGATTTCATGTGGAAAGCACGACGTTTTGTTGTAGGAATGCGGGAACCCCGGCATGTCGCCTGCCGCGGCCAGCGACGTCGGGCTGGCCCCTGCAGCGCCTAGCCTCTCCCACGCAGGGGGCAGGCCAGAACGCGGGGGCCAGGGCCCGAAGGCAGCCCCCGCGGGCGAGAGAGCAAGCCAGCAGGGGCTGTCGCCTGCCGCGGCCCGCGACGTCGGGCTGGCCCCTGCGGCGCCTAGCCTCTCCCCCGCGGGGGCGGGCCAGAAGCGCGGGGGCCGGGGCCCGAAGGCAGCCCCCGCGGGCAAGAGAGCAAGCCAGCAGGGGCTGTCCGCGCGTCGCGCAGCGCGGCATGGCTGCGGGGGCCGCGCGCGCGCCCAAGCGCCCAAGGGCCCCCAAGGGCCCCCGAGGCCCTCGAGCCCCAGCGCCCCAGCGCCTAGCGCGGGCGGGCGCGCGCGCGTGTGGTCTTTGAGGGGCGCTGCCGGGCGCCGGCCTGGTGGCCGAACGTAGAGGCTCCCTAAAGAGCAATAAGTGTTATTTCGGCTACGCGGGGGTAGACACTACTAGGTCCCAGTTGTCACCCCCCCTCTAAAAAATTCATTTCTTGGTATTTTGAGCTGAAATTTTGCACAGAGGTTGGAAAAAATCCAATCCAACTTTATTAATTTTTCCAGATTTTTTCGAGGCCGCGAAGTATTTGTTTTAATTTTCCTACCATTAGAAATCGAGTAAATCCGCAAAAATAGGAACCGGCCCGGAATTACCCCAAATTCAGTGGGCAGCCTCATAAAAATATGGCTGATTTTACTGGATTGGTTTCATGTGGAAAGCACGACGTTTTCTTGTGCGAATGCGGGAACCCCAGCAGCTCCCTGCCGCGGCCAGCGACGTCGGGGGCGCTGGCCTGCGCTGTCGAGCCCGCGAGGGCTGTCTCCGCGGCAGGCCCCCCTGCACGGGGCACGACAGGCCGCCGCGCTGGCTCGTCCAGGTTTCAGATCGCGCCAAGTCGAACCCATGACCTGCACAAGCCGTCGCGTGCTGCCGGGTCGCATCTGCGTGTAGGCTGCCATTTTCCACGCGGCAGCCCCTGTTTTCGTCAGCGTGCCCCCCTGACGAATTTTCCTGCCTGGCCCGGCCGGTCCAGCGTCCAGCCCCTGTTCGTCGAAAAATCTGCGCAGCCGATTTTCCCCGACGAGCCTACTTTCGTCAGCGTGCCCCCCCGACAATTTTTCCTGCCTGGCCCGGCCGGTCCAGCCCCTGTTCGTCGAAAAATCTGCGCTGCCGATTTTCCCCGACGAATTTTCCTGCCTGGCCTGGACAGCCCATGTTCGTCGAAAAATCTGCGCTGCCGATTTTCCCCGACGAATTTTCCTGCCTGGCCTGGACAGCCCATGTTCGTCGAAAAATC
The DNA here is from genome assembly GCA_019202695.1 of Populus x sibirica. NCBI lineage: Eukaryota > Viridiplantae > Streptophyta > Magnoliopsida > Malpighiales > Salicaceae > Populus > Populus x sibirica. Next base: position 25,974 of record JAGMVL010002369.1, on the reverse strand, counting down.
TGCGCTGCCGATTTTCCCCGGCGAGCCTACTTTCGTCAGCGTGCCCCCCGACAATTTTTCCTGCCTGGCCCGGCCGGTCCAGCCCATGTTCGTCGAAAAATCTGCGCTGCCGATTTTCCCCGACGAATTTTCCTGCCTGGCCTGGACAGCCCATGTTCGTCGAAAAATCTGCGCTGCCGATTTTCCCCGACGAGCCTACTTTCATCAGCGTGCCCCCCTGACGATTTTTCCTGCCTGGCCCGTCCAGCGCCCAGCCCCTGTTCGTCGAAAAATCTGCGCTGCCGATTTTCCCCGACGAGCCTACTTTCATCAGCGTGCCCCCCTGACGATTTTTCCTGCCTGGCCCGTCCAGCGCCCAGCCCCTGTTCGTCGAAAAATCTGCGCTGCCGATTTTCCCCGACGAGCCTACTTTCGTCAGCGTGCCCCCCCGACAATTTTTCCTGCCTGGCCCGTCCAGCGCCCAGCCCCTGTTCGTCGGAAAATCTGCGCTGCCGATTTTCCCCGACGAACCTGCAGCTGCACAAATCTGCGCTGCCACTGCCCCATTGTCTGGACCAACAGTCTTTTCCATCAAGCCCTGGACTATAAATCGTCCAGACTCATCGCCAGCACCTGCTGCCGATTCTGCCGACTTTGCCGATTCTGCCGACTTTGCCGATTCTGCCGACTTTGCCGATTTCGTCGGCGCTGCCCATTCCAACACTGCACCCACCGTGTCTAAACCAGCGCTGTTTCGTCAGCGTGTCCCCTTGAGAATTTCCCTGCCTGGCCTGGACAGTCCATCTTCCAGCCCGTGTTCGTCGAAAAATCTGCGCTGCCGATTTCCCCGACGAACCTGCAGCTGCACAAATCTGCGCTGCCGATTTCCCCCCTGTTGGCATGTCTGCCGCTGCCCCAATGTCCAGACCAACAGTCTTTTTTGTCTAGCCTTGGACTATCCAGTCTGTCCAGACATTCTGTCGACTTTGCCGATTCTGCCGATTTTGTCGGCGCTGCCGATTCCAACACTACCCCCTGCATCCAAACCAGCATTGTTTCGTCGGCTCTTCCCCTGACGATTTTAGCCCTGTAACAGTAGGCCTCCAATCCCGCCAACGGGAGCCAAGTTGATAGGGAAGATAATTGAATGACGCGAGGGCCTTCTTCCCATCATCCTCGGAAACACTCTAGCTATCACGGTCTTCGCCGCCCCTCACCACCATGGCGGGCCTCTAATCCCCCCATCGGCGGTTGTAGCCCATAGGGCGGTGATTTGAATGACGCGTCGCGGGCCGCCGGGTCATCTCACCCGGCCATTAATTGGAGCGTTTTTGGCTGGCCGAGGATGGGGGGATGGATCTCTTCTTCCGAAAGAGCAAACGGTACATCGGGAGTTATGTTGACGGGGCATGGAATTGAATGACCCGTCGCGGGCCGCCGGGTCATCTCACCCGGCCATCCCGAGGAGCGTTTTTCCCGGCAGCATCGGGAAAACTCTTGCTTTCACTGCCCGCAGCCCAAGTCCCCACTCGCATCGGCCCACCGCGCCACCAAGCCAACGCTGCCGAATCTGCAGACACTGCTGCCGAATCTGCCGACACTGTCCCGCGGGCTGCCACTGCCCCAGTGTCTAAACCAGCGGTCTTTCTCGTCGAGCCTTGGACTATCCAGTCCGTCCTGACTCATCGCCAGCACCTGCTGCCGATTCTGCCGACTTTGCCGATTTTGTCGGCGCTGCCGATTCCAACACTGCGCCCACCGTGTCTGAACCAGCGCTGTTTCGTCAGCGTGTCCCCTCGGCGAATTTTCCTGCCTGGCCTGGACAGTCCATCGTCCAGCCCGTGTTCGTCGAAAAATCTGCGCTGCCGATTTTCCATGACGAACCTACTTTCATCAGCGTGCCCCCCTGACGAATTTTCCTGCCTGGCCTGGCCAGTCCAGCGTCCAGCCCTTGTTCGTCGAAAAATCTGCGCTGCCGATTTTCCCCGACGAACCTGCAGCTGCACAAATCTGCGCTGCCGATTTTCCCCCTGTTGGCATGGCTGCCGCTGCCCCATTGTCTGGACCAACGGTCTTTTCCGTCAAGCCCTGGATCATAAATCGTCCAGACTCATCGTCAGCACCTGCTGCCGATTCTGCCGGCTCGGCCGATTTCGCCGGCTCTGCCGATTCCAAGCCAGCGCTGCCGAATCTGCCGACACTGTCCCGCGGGCTGCCACTGCCCCAGTGTCTAAACCAGTGGTCTTTCTCGTCGAGCCTTGGACTATAAATCGTCCAGACTCATCGCCAGCACCTGCTGCCGATTCTGCCGACTTTGCCGATTTCGTCGGCGCTGCCGATTCCAACACTGCACCCACCGTGTCTAAACCAGCGCTGTTTCGTCAGCGTGCCCCCCTGATGAATTTTCCTGCCTGGCCCGGCCAGTCCAGCGTCCAGCCCTTGTTCGTCGAAAAATCTGCGCTGCCGATTTTCCCCGACGAACCTGCAGCTGCACAAATCTGCGCTGCCGATTTTCCCCCTGTTGGCATGGCTGCCGCTGCCCCATTGTCTGGACCAACGGTCTTTTCCGTCAAGCCCTGGATCATAAATCGTCCAGACTCATCGTCAGCACCTGCTGCCGATTCTGCCGGCTCGGCCGATTTCGCCCGGCTCTGCCGATTCCAAGCCAGCGCTGCCGAATCTGCCGACACTGTCCCGCGGGCTGCCACTGCCCCAGTGTCTAAACCAGTGGTCTTTCTCGTCGAGCCTTGGACTATAAATCGTCCAGACTCATCGCCAGCACCTGCTGCCGATTTCGTCGGCGCTGCCGATTCCAACACTGCACCCACCGTGTCTAAACCAGCGCTGTTTCGTCAGCGTGCCCCCCTGACGAATTTTCCTGCCTGGCCCGGCCAGTCCAGCGTCCAGCCCTTGTTCGTCGAAAGATCTGCGCTGCCGATTTTCCCCGACGAACCTGCAGCTGCACAAATCTGCGCTGCCGATTTTCCCCCTGTTGGCATGGCTGCCGCAGCCCCATTTTCTGGACCAACGGTCTTTTCCGTCAAGCCCTGGATCATAAATCGTCCAGACTCATCGTCAGCACCTGCTGCCGATTCCAAGCCAGCGCTGCCGAATCTGCCGACACTGTCCCGCGGGCTGCCACTGCCCCAGTGTCTAAACCAGTGGTCTTTCTCGTCGAGCCTTGGACTATAAATCGTCCAGACTCATCGCCAGCACCTGCTGCCGATTCTGCCGACTTTGCCGATTTCGTCGGCGCTGCCGATTCCAACACTGCACCCACCGTGTCTAAACCAGCGCTGTTTCGTCAGCGTGCCCCCCTGACGAATTTTCCTGCCTGGCCCGGCCAGTCCAGCGTCCAGCCCTTGTTCGTCGAAAAATCTGTGCTGCCGATTTTCCCCGACGAACCTGCAGCTGCACAAATCTGCGCTGCCGATTTCCCCCTGTTGGCATGGCTGCCGCTGCCCCATTGTCTGGACCAACGGTCTTTTCCGTCAA
>JAGMVL010002369.1:10000-15000 GCA_019202695.1 Populus x sibirica | reverse complement strand
CCGGCCGGAAAACGGGTCATCGATGCGGCAATACTTCGGGCCATGAGGCCCCCCACTTTAGTCCGAGTGTAGCAACGGCCCTCATATCCCCGCGGCGGGCCTATGGGCGCCGGCCCGGCGCGCCCGGGGGCGGTCGGGGGGCACCCCCTAAAGAGCAATAAGTGTTATTGCGGCTACGCGGGGGTAGACACTACTAGGTCCCAGTTGTCACCCCCCCTCTAAAAAATTCATTTCTTGGTATTTTGAGCTGAAATTTTGCACGAGAGGTTGGCAAAAATCCAATCCAACTTTATTAATTTTTTCAGATTTTTTCGAGGTCGGGAAGTATTTTTTTTATTTTCCTACCATTAAAAATCGAGGAATCCGAAAAAATAGGAACCGGCCCGGAATGACCCCAAATTCAGTGGGCGGCCTCATAAAAATATGGCTGATTTTACTGGATTGATTTCATGTGGAAAGCACGACGTTTTGTTGTAGGAATGCGGGAACCCCGGCATGTCGCTGCCGCGGCCCGGCGGCGTCGGGGCAGCCCCTGCGGCGCCTAGCCTCTCCCACGCGGGGGGCGGGCCCGAACAGCGGGGGGCCGGGGCCGAAGCGGCCCCCGCGGGCGAGAGAGCAAGCCCGGCGGGGGGCTGTCGCTGCCCGCGGCCCGACGTCGGGCTGGCCCCTGCGGCGCCTAGCCTCTCCCCGCGGGGGCGGAGCCCGAAACGCGGGGGCCGGGGCCGAAGCGGCCCCCGCGGGCAAGAGAGCAAGCCCGGCGGGGGGCTGTCCGCGCGTCGCGCAGCGCGGCATGGGCTGCGGGGGCCGCGCGCGCGCGCCGCCCAAGGGCCCCCAAGGGCCCCGGGCCCTCGAGCCCCGCGCCCCGCGCCTAGCGCGGGCGGGCGCGCGCGCGTGTGGTCTTTGAGGGGCGCTGCCGGGCGCCGGCACTGGTGGCCGAACGTAGAGGCTCCCTAAAGAGCAATAAGTGTTATTTCGGCTACGCGGGGTAGACACTACTAGGTCCCAGTTGTCACCCCCCCTCTAAAAAATTCATTTCTTGGTATTTTGAGCTGAAATTTTGCACGAGAGGTTGGAAAAAATCCAATCCAACTTTATTAATTTTTCCAGATTTTTTCGAGGCCGCGAAGTATTTGTTTTAATTTTCCTACCATTAGAAATCGAGTAAATCCGCAAAAATAGGAACCGGCCCGGAATTACCCCAAATTCGGTGGGCGGCCTCATAAAAATATGGCTGATTTTACTGGATTGGTTTCATGTGGAAAGCACGACGTTTTCTTGTGCGAATGCGGGAACCCCGGCTCGCTGCTGCGCGGCCCGGCGACGTCGGTGGCGCTGGCCTGCGCTGTCGAGCCCGCGAGGGCTGTCTCCACGGCAGCCCCCCCTGCACGGGGCACGACAGGCCGCCGCGCTGGCTCGTCCAGGTTTCAGATCGCGCCAAGTCGAACCCATGACCTGCACAAGCCGTCGCGTGCTTGCCGAGTCGCATCTGCGTGTAGGCTGCCATTTTCCACGCGGCAGCCCCTGTTTTCGTCAGCGTGCCCCCCTGGCGAATTTTCCTGCCTGGCCCGGCCGGTCCAGCGTCCAGCCCCTGTTCGTCGAAAAATCTGCGCAGCCGATTTTCCCCGACGAGCCTACTTTCGTCAGCGTGCCCCCCCGACAATTTTTCCTGCCTGGCCCGGCCGGTCCAGCCCCTGTTCGTCGAAAAATCTGCGCTGCCGATTTTCCCCGGCGAATTTTCCTGCCTGGCCTGGACAGCCCATGTTCGTCGAAAAATCTGCGCTGCCGATTTTCCCCGGCGAATTTTCCTGCCTGGCCTGGACAGCCCATGTTCGTCGAAAAATCTGCGCTGCCGATTTTCCCCGGCGAGCCTACTTTCGTCAGCGTGCCCCCCCGACAATTTTTCCTGCCTGGCCCGGCCGGTCCAGCCCATGTTCGTCGAAAAATCTGCGCTGCCGATTTTCCCCGGCGAATTTTCCTGCCTGGCCTGGACAGCCCATGTTCGTCGAAAAATCTGCGCTGCCGATTTTCCCCGACGAGCCTACTTTCATCAGCGTGCCCCCCTGACGATTTTTCCTGCCTGGCCCGTCCAGCGCCCAGCCCCTGTTCGTCGAAAAATCTGCGCTGCCGATTTTCCCCGACGAGCCTACTTTCATCAGCGTGCCCCCCTGACGATTTTTCCTGCCTGGCCCGTCCAGCGCCCAGCCCCTGTTCGTCGAAAAATCTGCGCTGCCGATTTTCCCCGGCGAGCCTACTTTCGTCAGCGTGCCCCCCGACAATTTTTCCTGCCTGGCCCGTCCAGCGCCCAGCCCCTGTTCGTCGGAAAATCTGCGCTGCCGATTTTCCCCGGCGAACCTGCAGCTGCACAAATCTGCGCTGCCACTGCCCCATTGTCTGGACCAACAGTCTTTTCCATCAAGCCCTGGACTATAAATCGTCCAGACTCATCGCCAGCACCTGCTGCCGATTCTGCCGACTTTGCCGATTCTGCCGACTTTGCCGATTCTGCCGACTTTGCCGATTTCGTCGGCGCTGCCGATTCCAACACTGCACCCACCGTGTCTAAACCAGCGCTGTTTCGTCAGCGTGTCCCCTTGAGGAATTTCCCTGCCTGGCCTGGACAGTCCATCTTCCAGCCCGTGTTCGTCGAAAAATCTGCGCTGCCGATTTCCCCGACGAACCTGCAGCTGCACAAATCTGCGCTGCCGATTTCCCCCCTGTTGGCATGTCTGCCGCTGCCCCAATGTCCAGACCAACAGTCTTTTTTGTCTAGCCTTGGACTATCCAGTCTGTCCAGACATTCTGTCGACTTTGCCGATTCTGCCGATTTTGTCGGCGCTGCCGATTCCAACACTACCCCCTGCATCCAAACCAGCATTGTTTCGTCAGCTCTTCCCCTGACGATTTTAGCCCTGTAACAGTAGGCCTCCAATCCCGCCAACGGGAGCCAAGTTGATAGGGAAGATAATTGAATGACGCGAGGGCCTTCTTCCCATCATCCTCGGAAACACTCTAGCTATCACGGTCTTCGCCGCCCCTCACCACCATGGCGGGCCTCTAATCCCCCCATCGGCGGTTGTAGCCCATAGGGCGGTGATTTGAATGACGCGTCGCGGGCCGCCGGGTCATCTCACCCGGCCATTAATTGGAGCGTTTTTGGCTGGCCGAGGATGGGGGGATGGATCTCTTCTTCCGAAAGAGCAAACGGTACATCGGGAGTTATGTTGACGGGGCATGGAATTGAATGACCCGTCGCGGGCCGCCGGGTCATCTCACCCGGCCATCCCGAGGAGCGTTTTTCCCGGCAGCATCGGGAAAACTCTTGCTTTCACTGCCCGCAGCCCAAGTCCCCACTCGCATCGGCCCACCGCGCCACCAAGCCAACGCTGCCGAATCTGCAGACACTGCTGCCGAATCTGCCGACACTGTCCCGCGGGCTGCCACTGCCCCAGTGTCTAAACCAGCGGTCTTTCTCGTCGAGCCTTGGACTATCCAGTCCGTCCTGACTCATCGCCAGCACCTGCTGCCGATTCTGCCGACTTTGCCGATTTTGTCGGCGCTGCCGATTCCAACACTGCGCCCACCGTGTCTGAACCAGCGCTGTTTCGTCAGCGTGTCCCCTCGGCGAATTTTCCTGCCTGGCCTGGACAGTCCATCGTCCAGCCCGTGTTCGTCGAAAAATCTGCGCTGCCGATTTTCCATGACGAACCTACTTTCATCAGCGTGCCCCCCTGACGAATTTTCCTGCCTGGCCTGGCCAGTCCAGCGTCCAGCCCTTGTTCGTCGAAAAATCTGCGCTGCCGATTTTCCCCGACGAACCTGCAGCTGCACAAATCTGCGCTGCCGATTTTCCCCCTGTTGGCATGGCTGCCGCTGCCCCATTGTCTGGACCAACGGTCTTTTCCGTCAAGCCCTGGATCATAAATCGTCCAGACTCATCGTCAGCACCTGCTGCCGATTCTGCCGGCTCGGCCGATTTCGCCGGCTCTGCCGATTCCAAGCCAGCGCTGCCGAATCTGCCGACACTGTCCCGCGGGCTGCCACTGCCCCAGTGTCTAAACCAGTGGTCTTTCTCGTCGAGCCTTGGACTATAAATCGTCCAGACTCATCGCCAGCACCTGCTGCCGATTCTGCCAGCTTTGCCGATTTCGTCGGCGCTGCCGATTCCAACACTGCACCCACCGTGTCTAAACCAGCGCTGTTTCGTCAGCGTGCCCCCCTGATGAATTTTCCTGCTGGCCCGGCCAGTCCAGCGTCCAGCCCTTGTTCGTCGAAAAATCTGCGCTGCCGATTTTCCCCGACGAACCTGCAGCTACACAAATCTGCGCTGCCGATTTTCCCCCTGTTGGCATGGCTGCCGCTGCCCCATTGTCTGGACCAACGGTCTTTTCCGTCAAGCCCTGGATCATAAATCGTCCAGACTCATCGTCAGCACCTGCTGCCGATTCTGCCGGCTCGGCCGATTTCGCCGGCTCTGCCGATTCCAAGCCAGCGCTGCCGAATCTGCCCCACTGTCCCGCGGGCTGCCACTGCCCCAGTGTCTAAACCAGTGGTCTTTCTCGTCGAGCCTTGGACTATAAATCGTCCAGACTCATCGCCAGCACCTGCTGCCGATTTCGTCCGCTGCCGATTCCAACTGCACCCACCGTGTCTAAACCAGCGCTGTTTCGTCCGTGCCCCCCTGGAAAATTTTCTGCCTGGCCGGCCAGTCCAGCGTCCAGCCCTTGTTCGTCGAAAGATCTGCGCTGCCGATTTTCCCCGACGCTGCAGCTGCACAAATCTGCGCTGCCGATTTTCCCCCCTGTTGGCATGGCTGCCGCCCCCATTTTCTGGACCAACGGTCTTTTCCGTCAAGCCCTGGATCATAAATCGTCCAGACTCATCGTCAGCACCTGCTGCCGATTCCAAGCCAGCGCTGCCGAATCTGCCGACACTGTCCCGCGGGCTGCCACTGCCCCAGTGTCTAAACCAGTGGTCTTTCGTCGAGCCTTGGACTATAAATC
>JAGMVL010002369.1:0-2500 GCA_019202695.1 Populus x sibirica | reverse complement strand
GAGCGGCGCGGCCCCGCCGCCGCCGGGACGTCGCGGCAAGCGGACGCCGCGCGGCGGCTACCCGGCACCTTGGAACGAGCACGGCAAATGAATGCCACGCCCACGCCGCGAGATAAGCGGCCCCAACGCGCCGACGGCTTGGAGCGGGTCCGAAGCGGTGGCGGAATCGGGTCGTCGCCGGCCGGAAAACGGGTCATCGATCGGCAATACTTCGGGCCATGAGGCCCCCCACTTTAGTCCGAGTGTAGCAACAGCCCTCATATCCCCAGCGGCGGGCCCTATGGGCGCCGGCCCGGCGCGCCCGGGGCCGGTCGGGGGCACCCCCTAAAGAGCAATAAGTGTTATTGCGGCTACGCGAGGGTAGACACTACTAGGTCCCATTTGTCACCCCCTCTAAAAAATTCATTTCTTGGTATTTTGAGCTGAAATTTTGCACGAGAGGTTGGCAAAAATCCAATCCAACTTTATTAATTTTTCAGATTTTTTCGAGGTCGGGAAGTATTTTTTTTATTTTCCTACCATTAAAAATCGAGGAAATCCGAAAAAATAGGAACCGGCCCGGAATGACCCCAAATTCAGTGGGCAGCCTCATAAAAATATGGCTGATTTTACTGGATTGATTTCATGTGGAAAGCACGACGTTTTGTTGTAGGAATGCGGGAACCCCGGCATGTCGCTGCCGCGGCCCGCGACGTCGGGGCAGGCCCCTGCGGCGCCTAGCCTCTCCCACGCGGGGGCGGGGCCCGAACGCGGGGGCCGGGGCCCGAAGGCGGCCCCCCCGCGGGCGAGAGAGCAAGCCCGGCGGGGGCTGTCGCCTGCCGCGGCCCGGCGCGTCGGGCCCGCCCCTGCGGCGCCTAGCCTCTCCCCCGGGCGGGCCCGGCCCAACGCGGGGGCCCAGGGCCCGGGGCCCCCGCGGGCAAGAGAGCGCCAGCAGCGGCTGTCCGCTAAGCGCGGCGGGCGCGCGCGTGTGGTCTTTGAGGGCGCGCCGGCGCCGGCATGGTGGCCGGCGTAGAGGCTCCCTAAAGAGCAATAAGTGTTATTCCGGCTCTGGGGGGTAGACACTACTAGGTCCCATTGTCACCCCCCTCTAAAAATTCATTTCTTGGTATTTTGAGCTGAAATTTTGCACGAGAGGTTGGAAAAAATCCAATCCAACTTTATTAATTTTTCCAGATTTTTTCGAGGCCGCGAAGTATTTGTTTTAATTTTCCTACCATTAGAAATCGGAGTAAATCCGCAAAAATAGGAACCGGCCGGAATTACCCCCAAATTCAGTGGGCAGCCTCATAAAAATATGGCTGATTTTACTGGATTGGTTTCATGTGGAAAGCACGACGTTTTCTTGTGCGAATCACGGGAACCCAGCAGCTCGCTGCCGCGGCCTGCCCGGCGTCGGGGACCCGGCTGCGCCATCGAGCCCGCGAGGGCTGTCTCCGCGGCAGGCCCCCCCGCGCGGGGCATGACAGGCCACCGCGCTGGCTCGTCCAGGTTTCGGATCGCGCCAAGTCGAACCCATGACCTGCACTAGCCGTCGCGTCTGCCTAGTACACATCCGCGTGTAGGGTGCCATTTTCCTGTGGCAGCACTTGTTTCGTCGGCGTGCCCCCTGCGAATTTTCCTGCCTGGCCCGGCCGGTCCGGCGTCAGCCCCGTTCGTCGAAAAATCGCGCAGCCGATTTTCCCCGACGAGCCTACTTTAAATCCGCGTGCCCCCGGGCAATTTTTCCTGCCTGGCCCGGCCGGTCAGCCCCTGTTAGTCGAAAAATCTAGCTGTGATTTTCCCAGTCCGAATTTTCCTGCCTGGCTTGGAATGACCCATGTTAGTCAGAAAAATCTGCGCTGCCCGATTTTCCGGACGAATTTTCCTGCCTGGCCCTGGGCAAGCCCATGTTCAAATATGTCGAAAAATCACTATGCTTGATTTTCCCCCAAACGAGCCCTACTTTCATCGGCGTGCCCCCCGGCAATTTTCCTGCCTGGCCGGCCCGGTCCGGCCCATGTTCGACCGAAAAAATCTATGCAGGTGCCTTTTCCCCGACGCATTACCTGCCTGGAACCTAGACTGACCCATGGTGGTCGAAAAATGCCGCTGCCGAATTTCCCCCGACGAGCCTACTTTCATCAGTGTGCCCCCCGACGATTTTCCGGCTGGCCGTCTTCAGCGCCTGACCCTGTTACTAAAGTCGAAAAAATGCTGCTTGCTGCCTGCGGTCCAACTTTCCCCGACGAGCCTACTTTCATCAGCGTGCCCCCCTACGTGTTTTTCCTGCCTGGCCCGTCCGAGCGCCCGGCCCCTGTTCGTCGAAAATCTGCGCTGCCGATTTTCCCCGACGAGCCTACTTTCGTCGGCGTGCCCCCCGAACAACCCCTTTTCTACTGGCCCAGTCCGGTCCGCCCAGCGCGCCTGTTCGTCGGAAAATCTGGCGCCTACCACTCTTCCTAAAACTCAAAAAGTTGCACAAATCTGCGCTGCCACTGCCCCATTGTCTGGACCAACAGTC